>JAECUM010094576.1:0-16257 GCA_016617855.1 Megalonaias nervosa | reverse complement strand
GTATTGGCCTGAGTCAAGGACATTGTGTTTACCATTTTATATTATAATCATTGTATTGGCCTGAGTCAAGGACATTGTGTTTACCATTTTATGTTATAATCATTGTATTGGCCTGATTCAAGGACATTGTGTTTACCATTTTATATTATAATCATTGTATTGGCCTGAGTCAAGGACATTGTGTTTACCATTTTATATTATAATCATCGTCTAGGCCTGAGTCAAGGACATTGTGTTTACCATTTTATATTATAATCATCGTCTAGGCCTGAGTCAAGGACATTGTGTTTACCATTTTATATTATAATCATTGTATTGGCCTGAGTCAAGGACATTATGTTTACCAATTTATATTATAATTTTAGTAATAGACTTTCTAATTTTAACTAAGATTTTATCTTTTAAATATTTGGAACATTCTAGAATTCAGTGTTTCATTAGGTAATAGTTTTATTATGGAAAATGCTAATTGTGACCCGAGGTCAAGTAGAGGACTATTTAATCTTGTCTTTCTAGATATTATGTATTAATGCTGTAAGATCATAGCAGCGTCATTGGTATTATTATTGTGTCAAGTAATTCATTTTGGCTTGAATTTATTTAAATTATTCATTCACTGGAATACAAAGTAACATTCTTGGAAATACAGTCTTGAATATATAATGACATTTTAAATAAGGATATATTCCTGGATTGCATTATTGTGACATGGACCACCAAAGGCACACCAACACTTCCAGTGTTGGATTTATTTTGGATTACCATTAAAATTTATTCAGAACTTTAATCTTTTGGACTTTTGGCAGTAATTCTAGGTATACGAGATTTAGTGTAATACCGTGTTTTCCTTTTCTTACATTTTAACTTTGATTTCTCTAGGGAAATAAATTAGTTGCTGTATTGTTGGTTCTCACTCATTTCTGTTACTTATTGTTAGATCATTGAGTTGTAATAATATAGCTGCAGTTGTGTTTGAATATTCAAACATATTGTTTTTAATCAATTTATTGTACTGTAGCTTGAAGTGTTCTTAGTCTGTAACTAGAATCATAAAATATTTATGTCTAGGAAAATGACTGTAAATAATTATTCGCCCTAAAATTGAATTAAATAAAGCTGATATCTAGGATAATGACTGTAACTGTCCTCGGTCCTAAACTGGAATTGTATAGTCAGGAATAATCACTGTAACTGTCCTCAGTCCTAAACTGGAATTGTATAGCATTTATGTCAGGAATAATGACTGTAAACTCTCCTTGATCTAAACTGAAATTTTATGTTTAACTCTAATGTATGCAAATTGTCCTCATCCTAAACTGGAATTATATAACGTTCATCTCTAGGAAAATGACTGTCATAGTGCCGAGTGGTAATGTTGGGCCTGGAAATGTGAGGTTTCTGAAACGAAGTTTCATCCGATGTATTTTTTAACATAGTATCCGGTCTACATTATATTTTATCAAATTAAAACTGCATCTTTTTTGTCTTCAGGGTATGTTGTATATTGTACTCGCAGTTCTATCTTCAAGGTATGTCAGATATTGTATTGATGGTTCTGTCTTCAAGGTGTGTCACATATTGTTTTGGTGGTTCTATGTTCAAGGTATGTTACATGTTGTATTAAGGGATCTGTCTTCAAGATATGTCACATATTGTAATGGCAGTTTTGTCTTCAAGGTATGTCACATATCATATTAGGGATTCTGTCTTCAAGGTATTTATTGTATTGGCAGTTCTGTCTTCAAGGTATGTCACATATTGTATTATCAGATCTGTCTTCAGGGTATGTTGTATATTGTCGTACTGTCTTCAAGGTGGTCGATCACTTGTTTTAAGTTTAGTGTCACACTTTCAAGTTAGGTATCGACATGTTAAGTTTGCCATCCCACTTGTCTTTCAGCTCTTTACAATTAAATTGGTTTAAGATAAATGAACATAATATTTGTAGCTGCTTTACATATCACTAAAATGTGGGGAATTTCAGTTTGGATGGGTATCTTTACATATCACTAAAATGTGGGGAATTTCAGTTTGGATGGCTAACTTTACATATCACTAAAATGTGGGGAATTCCAGTTTGGGTGGCTAACTTTACATATCACAAAATGTGGGGAATTTCAGTTTGGATGGCTAACTTTACAGGTCAGTATCTTTAGTTTTCCATCATTCTTTTCTTTCTGGTTTAAAAACTTGCTGTTATTTGGGACAAATTTAATAACTTGGTAGTCTTTGATATCATTACTGGAAGTTGTCATGTGCCACATTGGGGTTCCATATGCAAGGTCGTTGTCATAATGTATGCCACCATTGCATGAAGGGACATCTTGGTTTGGTCATATGCTTTTCATGTTAGGCTGAGTACACAACAGATTGTATCCTTGTATTGAGTACCAATAAGATACAGCTTTGCTTGTCATGTAAGCAAGAGTTGTATTTCAAAACATTATGTAGCAACGGATGTTTTTCACTTTATGACTGTGAAAGTTGTAGATTAATTGCAGAATCAAATATTCAACAGAATATGTCTTCATATAAGGCTCTTCGTATCACAATTATGTCAGAGATCTTGAAAATATTTAAAATAGCTAATAATGCACAGCATAAATTTAATGTCCATTATATTAGTCTAAATGTTTGGTTTAGGTCCCAAAGCTTTGTGACAAAGGAAGGAAAATCATAACTTATTTCGAGAAATCTTATTTGGAACAAAATTAATTTGGGATACTCGGTCAGCAAGGTATATGTGTTATCCTAGTAAGCGTGGATAAATTAATGCTTATTTTCCATGAAAAGGGTATGTATATATATATATGTGTGTGTGTGTGTGTGTGTGTGTGTGTGTGTGTGTGTGTGTGTGTTTAACATTAAAGGCATCAACTTTGGAGTCTTTCATATAAAATAGTTTTCATATTCTTCAAAATGACTGTTTTCAAAAATAACTCATAAGCCACTTGTTATCAAAGCTTTCATTGTGTCCAAAACCATTTCTTCTTTTCTAGATGTAATCTGTACAGAGGAGAGGAATCGAGAACTACATATAAATAAAGATTACTTCTTGAACAAAATGGAGCAGTTAAACATCATTATCAGGGGAAGATCATTCAATGAGAATGGAGTGAAGGTAATTTATTGATATTCTAATTTTCGTCTTTTATTTTATTTGCAAGTGTCATCTATTGTCAAGAGCCCAAATTGTAAAAAGTAAGATGACAAAAAGGAATACTGCAGTTGCATGAATGAAAATTAAGATTTTTAAAAACAGTTGAAAATTAATATATATGCAAACAATTAATAATCTCATTAATTTTAAAAAGAAAGGTAATTTTATTATAAATTAAAAGTTGTGGCAATTTATAGTAAGATCTACTGCCAAGATTCTCTCTCATCTGAAACTGCTGGTAGATGAATTCATTGTCGTGCCATCACATAATTTTTCATTTTCTATACTCGTCTACATAACATTAAGTAAGATCTCTTGTAACAAATGTGGCAATTGGCCAAAAGATGTACAAATGTTGTTGTATACCATGCCAACCATCTTGTCAATCTGATCTCACTTCAGTCATATCATGTGTAATGAATCTGTTCTTGATTCATTTGATAACATGCATAATTAATCTGCTCTCCTATCAGTTCAGTAGATATCATTTCTGTGGCATCTGCCCTTCATTCAGCTCTTTTGATGTCATGTATAAGTAATCTGCAATTAATTCAGTTCATTTGATGTCATGTATAAGGAATCTGACCTTTCATTTCATTGGATGTCATGTATAAGGAATCTGCCCTCCATTCAGTTCATTGGATATCATGTATAAGGAATCTGCCCTACATTCAGTTCATTGGGTGTCATGTATAAGGAATCTGTCCTCCATTCAATTCATTGGATGTCATGTATAAGGAATCTGCCCTCCATTGAGTTCATTGGATGTCATGTATAAGGAATCTGTCCTCCATTCAATTCATTGGATGTCATGTATAAGGAATCTGCCCTCCATTGAGTTCATTGGATGTCATGTATAAGGAATCTGTCCTCCATTCAGTTCATTGGATGTCATATATAAGGAATCTGTCCTCCATTGAGTTCATTGGATGTCATGTATAAGGAATCTGTCCTCCATTCAATTCATTGGATGTCATGTATAAGGAATCTGCCCTCCATTGAGTTCATTGGATATCATGTATAAGGAATCTGCCCTACATTCAGTTCATTGGGTGTCATGTATAAGGAATCTGTCCTCCATTCAATTCATTGGATGTCATGTATAAGGAATCTGCCCTCCATTGAGTTCATTGGATGTCATGTATAAGGAATCTGTCCTCCATTCAGTTCATTGGATGTCATGTACAAGGATATAGAATTTAATTTTAAGATGGTATAGCAAGATGTCTATCCTATGCCCACAAGTGCTAAAAGTAGATTGTCATGTTGACAGCTCATAAATACTGGTTAAAACTATATGAACAAATTATTAGGAAATGAGGCATTACATATTTTTGGAAATTCTCCTGACCAACCATGAAATGCAGCTGTCTGTACTTTACAGCCTGACCAACTATGAAATACAGCTGTCTGTACTTTACAGCCTGACCAACAATGAAATACAGCTGTCTGCATTTTACAGCCTGATTGTCCATGAAATACATCTGTCAGTACTTCACAGCCTGACCAACCATGAAATACAGCTGTCTGTATTTTACAGCCTGACCAACCATGAAATACAGCTGTCTGTACTTTACAGCCTGACCAACCATGAAATACAGCTGTCTGTGTTTTACAGCCTGACCAACATGAAAATACAGCTGTCTGTACTTTACAGCCTGACCAGCCATGAAACACAGCTGTCAGTAATTTACAGCCTGACTAACCATGAAATACAGCTGCCAGTACTTTACAGCCTGACCAACCATGAAATACAGCTGTCTGTACTTTACTGCCTGACCAACCATGAAATACAGCTGTCTGTACTTTACAGCCTGACCAACCAAGAAATAAAGCTGTCAGTACTTTACAGCCTGACCAACCATGAAATACAGCTGTCAGTACTTTACAACTTTAGACAACTTCAGCTCGAAAACAGTTCCTACAGGTAGTCAGAAGTTTTTAATAAGTTTGACTGGAAGCACCTGTAAATGATACGCTTTAAATTTGTACAAAAGGTGCTGACCTGCCTCAAATATGGCTGCCACACCTGGTCAAAATCAAACAAAAGATATTGATGCTGGAGTGTCCAAATGATGTTAGAATGCATGGCTTTTTATACAACTTTAAAGGGACATAACTTAAAGGGACATAACTATGAACTGAGCAAACATCTGGTCATCATTTAGCTAAACAGAAACCTAGAGTGTTCATGTTCCACATGATCATTCTGTAACTCTTCCTTTTCAAGGACTCTAATTCCTCCTGGGTAGGCTTGGCAAATGAATTATCTACCTTGGATGTCATGGTGAAAGCTTTTTGTTTTCACCATTAATTTCCCAGCTATGAAATCAAAATAACAGAGACTACCAAAATTTTAAACAAAGAAATTCAAACTTCAAAATCCAATTTTTTAAAATATCAAAATGTATGAAATAGTAAGACCTTGAAAATATTTAAATAAATTGAACTCTTGAAAATATTCAACTGAGGTTCAAATTCCCAGATGAGTCCCTATTAGTCCTTAAATATTCTGCGATGGGCTACCTATTAATCCTGTTACGTCCAGCTCATGTTCACTCTATTCCAGAAACTGGTTAAACGTAGCCAATCTGTTCAAGCGTCTGTCAGAAATTTAGTAGCTAAATATGCTTCCAAGTTACCTAATTCTATGAGAGTCAAGTGCAAGGTGAAATTGTTTGCCTTTGAAACATGGAACAAATATTTGAATTCTTTACCTTAATTTCATGTACTGTGGCTGAAATTAAGCGCCACTGAATTTACTTTACCAAAGGAATGCAGAATCATAACTGGAACAAACAAGGAATACGATTTTAGACAATGGACTAAACTATATAAAATATGCGGACTACGAAATGGAAACGAACATGGACTATGATAAAGAAAATGGAATTGTATACAGGATTTAGATTCTATTAACCCTTCATGTGCAGTGTTGTCCTGGACTCCACTTATCCTTGAAGTAAGTTGAAAGGATCACTAAATATAAACTATAATGTGCAACCAATAACTTTTGATTCTTTCTCCTTCATGTGGAGTGATATTTTCATTCGATCGGTGGAGGTAGAATAAATCATAATTTTAACAGGAAGTGACGTGAAACGAATATGGACTAGAGAAATGGAAAATAAAATGAAGATGAATGGATACACTTTAACAAGAACCAAACACTTTGAAAATATTACAATAGACGCTAAAGGAATTTACGGCAGAAATATATAAAGGCTTACAAGACGTAGAACGGAACGATGAATTGGATCGATAAACATAACTATAATATGATGTATATTAAGAATGGACGAATGGACAGCTTTACTAGCTCTAAATCTTAACTATTTATTCTACTATTACTGAACCTTCTGACAAAATGCAATTATGCAGACACCAGGTAAAAAGTCGCAACATGTGAACTACCATGAATGGTGCTCACCAGCTTGTGCCCAGTATGAGCGTTGGTAGTGCTAAATTAAGAAATTACCTCAACAGAAAACTACTCACTGAGAACTTAATTTGTATGACTATTATGTACATGGAATATTTAATGAACTTAATGTGACTTTGAATATACTTAACTATTTATCAATTACATTGAAGAACCAATGCCATTGAGAATTAGACGAATTTAACTATTTTATTAATTGAATTTACTATTAACTATTAATGAAAATATGATTGGTTATTATCGAAATACTAAAGTGATAAGGTCACTGTACCTATGGATACTACCATTATATACCTTGATTGATTAATGACTATTGTTAGATGTGCTATAATTAAGACTTGATCTTAACAGAAAACTACTCACTGAGTTATTAATTACTAGAAGATTTATATGAACTTAATGTGACTTTGAAATTACTTAACTATTTAGCAACTGCATTGAAGAAATTTAGCTATTTATTGTTTGAATTTACCACTAATAAGATAATATGACTGATCATGACATTACCATTAGATACCTTGATTGGTTAATGATGCGAATTTAACAAGCAAAGTAACTCTTGTATATTTTTACACTGAACATTTACAAAGTTCCTTCTCTATAATTATACTTAAATGCTTCTATTGAACTTTAAAATTAAACAACAACTATGCGTTAAGCAATTCAGTACTACATGTATTAAATATTAGTTTTACTTTAGACCTATAAAATGATTCTAATAGAAAGGATTTCTACACTGTTATTAATTTTAAATTAGAATCATTTATTGAACATAACCTAGTAACTACTTGTAATTTTCTTACTCTTCACTATATTAAAATGCTTCTATGGAAAATTTTGAAAAAAAATTAAATAACAACTTAAGGAATTTGATCTTCTATCAGTTATAATAGATTAGGATGGTGTACAAAACCCTATTTCAAAATCAATAAAATCAAAATTCAATAAATTTAACACAAATAACACATGCGCATTGAAGAAACAATAACACATAAAACCCATTAACTTTTGGCAATAGGGGGTCCCTCATATGATGTTAATCTGAGAGGGACCACACAAAAAAACCCCAGAAACTGTCCAAAGCTGGCTTAAAGTTAGCTCAACGTGCTGATTATTTCTTGGCTTAGAGAAAGCTCTTTTGATGATTATTTGTTGCCTTAGATAGCTCACACTGGTGGTTATGTTCTGGTTTAAAGCAACCTCTCCAAGCTAACTATTTCTTGGCTTAGAGAAAGCTCTTTTGATGATTATTTGTTGCCTTAGACAGCACACCCTGCTGGTTATGTCCTGGTTTAAAGCAACCCCTCCAAGCTATCTATTTCTTGGCTGAGAGAAAGCTCTTTGGATGATTATTTGTTGCCTTAAACAGCTCACCCTGTTGGTTATGTCCAGGTTTAAAGCAACCTCTCCAAGCTTAGAATAAGATCACCATGGTGATTATTTCTTGGCTGATTATTTGCAATGGCCATGATGAAAATATGAAACAGATTAAAGTATTGCATTGAGGTAAGTTAGATATCCTCTTTATTAGAGGCCCCAGGTAGCCCAGTGGCCTAAAGTGATAGCCATTACTGACAAATGATATCTTATATCTGTCCGCATGTTTTCAAGTCTCAGGCTTGGTAATGTGGGTACATGAGAAAACATGCTAATATCTTCTTGTTGGTCATTCATTCTTTCTGTGGCTTCTCTGATTCTTCCTTCACGATTTATACTTTCTGCCATGTATAGCCTATCTTGTTCTGAAAAATGGCGTTAACCCACAAAAAGACAACAACTTCTTTATTACAAGTTTGATTAAAACAATATTTTACTCCTTGATTTTGTGTAAATTATATGCAGACGACTAAAGTCTGTGATGCAGTATCAAATATTCATTGTTATAACTGAGTGTCATTTATTATTATTATTATTATTATTATTATTATTACAGCAAACTTTTGACTATTCTACATTAATTTATCCATCAGAATTACCAGCTTGAATTAATAATACTCCATTATAGACGTTATATTAATCAGTCTATACAGTATATGCTATTGAGAATGTGGCAATGTGTAACTAATGTATAGACCTTTAGAACTAAATATGTATAGTCTAAGCCCTAATTAAACAGTAAAATAAGGATGTTATTGACAATAGCAAACCTTTGTTAGCCTTCTACACTTGTGTCATGGCTATAGAAAATAAAACTAGATAGTGCTAACAACAGCTAATCATTATTATCATTCAACTCTTGTTTCGGGTCAGAGCAAATAAAATGAGGGTGACAACAGCTAACCTTTCTTATCATTAATACATGTTTGAGACCCTGAGTAAATCAGTCTGTATCATCTGACTTGACTGGATGTTTGAGGCCCTTAGGAAATCAATCTGTATCATCTGACTTGACTGGATGTTTGAGGCCCTGAGGAAATCAGTCTGTATCATCTGACTTGACTGGATGTTTGAGGCCCTGAGGAAATCAGTCTGTATCATCTGACTTGACTGGATGTTTGAGGCCCTGAGGAAATCAGTCTGTATCATCTGACTTGACTGGATGTTTGAGGCCCTGAGGAAATCAGTCTGTATCATCTGACTTGACTGGATGTTTGAGGCCCTGAGGAAATCAGTCTGTATCATCTGACTTGACTGGATGTTTGAGGCCCTGAGGAAATCAGTCTGTATCATCTGACTTGACTGGATGTTTGAGGCCCTGAGGAAATCAGTCTGTATCATCTGACTTGACTGGATGTTTGAGGCCCTGAGGAAATCAGTCTGTATCATCTGACTTGACTGGATGTTTGAGGCCCTGAGGAAATCAATCTGTATGATCTGACTTGACTAGATATGCACATCGACTAAGTTACACCTCTCCCTTGATAACTCGCGCACATCGGGGTGCACAAACATAGACCACACTATAAGCAAGGGCGCGAGTTACCGACGAACCTCGAAAAATTGAAAAAAAGTCCACTTAGACATTGAGACAACCGCTGGGTGGGGGTGGGGGTGTAGGGCAATGGGTTGTTTAATGACTGAATCCACATTTAACAATCGCGTCGATAATAATTGTTAGTAACACCTTTTCTAATGAAGTTGTTCGTTATTCTGTATAAACAACATTTATTTTCAAAATGTCCAACATATGCCAATTCAGGAATTCTCTGAAAATCCTTTGCCCACAATGGTCTGTACCTGTGAAACCAAGCTCTTTATTTTATGAAGTATTCATTTCGCTTTGTTGCATTGCTTTTTGATCACAATTATGAACGAGTTGGCTAATTTAAGGTAGTTCATGTTGCAGTGAGTTCACTCGACATATAACCGGGGCCGCTAGATTGTAAGTGTGTAGGCTTTGTGTACCTTTTAGCTTTTTTTAAATTCCACCTCCTTTATTTGATTCAGAAGACATAATTAATATGATAATACAAGGAGGCCAGTTTTTAATTCAGTACAACAATAAAATAAATACTTCCGCAAAATAGTTACCAAAGCACGTTAAGTCCTTAATTAGGTTCTCAGAGAAACGCTTGCGGACATAGCTGTTACGGTAGATTGACACATTTTACGTTTAAATACACATTGCATTATGATGATTACATTTAAGAGGAGCTTAAAGATTGAACTAAAACACAAATTTTCACTTAAGAAAAATTATTTAATTGGCATTTAAATATTAACCTACTGCCTACACTAGGTGTAAGTGACATTTTCATTGATCAGTATTTCCTTGAATATCTTTAATTACGGGTATACTAAGAATGTCGTTTAGAAAGAAAACATAACCAATTATATGACTTCTTATTAAAAGTTGATCACTCCAAAATGCTGATTAAAATGTCCATGTCACTAGGTGTAAGTGACATTTTCTTTGATCAAAATTTCCTTGAACTTTAATTACGGGTATACTAAGAATGTCGTTTATAAAGAAAATGTAACCAATTATATGACTTCTTATTAAAAGTTGATCATTTGAAACTGCTGATTAAATATTCCATGTCATATCTACCGTTTTCGACCATAAAACCAGCGATACATCAATATTTCAGTTACCAATTTTGATCGCAATCTTTTCAAGTTCAAGAAATAGGGATCAATGGGGGGGGGGTATTTTCTGATTTTAAAAAATGGGATCCACGCCTGATCCCGCATTATAAGCGGATGCGTGAGTTATCAGGGCGCAAGTTATCGAGGGAGTGGTGTATATGTATTTTCAATTTAGTAAGTCTGCTTTTTCAAAATTTAAATCAGTTAGAAACAATATAGTGGCATAGCTACTGTACACTTGTGTGGTTTAAAGTCTCTTGTGTATGAAAGTAAAATCGTTTGAGAATAAAGCTACGTACTGTAGTTTGGAAGGTACATTTAATAATAATGTTTTCTTTTTTATTACCATCTTTTTCTCTACAACTGTTTTCTTAAATATCATGCCACAAAGTTAACATATATACACACACTTTCAGGAGGAGAACTACTACTTTACCCCTTGTATGCTTCATAAAGAATCTCCAAGAGAAGTGATTGCTCCTGAAAAAGATGCCCGTATGGTGAGCACATCAGTCCTGTGCTGGGTCATTATAGGAAAGTTTATGCTGCCTGCTATCTTCCAAAAGCTTATTGCAGCATGTTTAGCTCGCTGGCCAGTTGCCAAGAAGACGAATACATCCGAAAATCTAATCTTCCAAAATTGCACCGTTTTTGACCTTGATCCTGTTCATAGATTATTTTTGCACTGTGAGAACCATACCGTTTTTGCAAGAATTACAAGGATGGGTATTGATGATGTCATCAATGCAAAGAGCTGCACCAGAGTTAGAAAGTTCATTACTCTGAATCTCTCTGAGATTATCTCACATCTGGACCCAAACTTAAAATATAGGCTGTGTGTACAGAATGCTGAGTCTCAAGATATCCCTGAAGATATTAGGTCCTGTGTGTCACCACCATTTGAGATGTGGTTTGCTGATGAGGTAAATTGTTTTCAGCATTACTGAATGGAGGGAAAATACTATTATTGTCTTTTCCTGAGAGTACTGTTCTTTTGTTGTCTGTGTAGGCATAAAAATGCCAGTCATAGATGAGATTACTCTAACCCACGTGATAACACTATAATAGAAGACAAGTTTTCAATGGAGAAGGCAATAATAGATTTAGTAAGTTGCAAGACATCATTTAACATGATATGATATTGGTATGTGGTAGTAGCTCCTTTGAGTTTGATGATAGTTGATGGAAACAAATAACCGAGTCTAGAGTAGGTGTTTAGTATATTAAAATAAATTCCATATGATAGCCATCGTTTACGAAAATGTGTCGTGCAATGTATTGAAAGACTAGAATCATTTCAGGAAGTTTGTCTTCATTTAGGATCTTTGATGGTGTTTCTTGATTAAAGTAAAGCAAGGGACACTCCTCACAGTAGCATTGCGTGTTTTTATTAAAATGCATGTGCTTTCTTTAATGTATTTTTTTAATTTTGAGCTTACTGCACAGTAGCCTGGATTTGACTTCATTGTTGTATTTAAGTCATAAATAGTGGAACAGGTCTGCATTGCCTATTTTGCAATTAAGTAACATGCTTACTTTCAAAATCCTTTGAGAATTTATTTTTAGTATACTTTGATTTTGAATCTACTTTGATTTTTAAATGAATAGTTTGCTCACTTAGCCATAAGAGCAAGTGAGCTGATCATATAACCTGTGTGTTACATCCTTTGTTCATTCATTAATTAACAATTGCTTGTTACTACTCCAAAGATCATATTTCTGACAATGTTTCAATAAAACTTTGAATATGAGCTTATTGCATCAAGATCTTAGACAGAATCAGTCCTGAACATGTTTCATGTTTTTTCATGAGTTGATCGTTTGTATGAATGGCTGACCTTGTTAAAACTCCTAAGGTCATGTTACTAGGCTAATTTTGACTGCAACTGGAATACGAGCTTCTCTGAACATGACCTTAGAAGAATTTGCTAATGAGCGAGCTTCATACCTTAGTAATGATCGTACACATGTACGTGATTGTACGAGCTTGTTCCAACTCCGGATGACATAATGCTGATCTGATTCTGATCACACATGGAAATCAGGCTTATGGCATATAGATCTTGAGTTCGTTCATTAAGAATATAACTAAACACTTAGCATATTAATGACATGTTTTCCGTGGGATTGGTTGAACTTTCATCTCATCACCTGAGACCATTGCAATTCTGGAGACACGGTTTGTGATATAATCTTTAATCAAACTTTGAAAATAGGTTTATATCATCATGAGATTGGATGAATTCTTTAGCATGCAAAATTTATTTGAATGGCTGAGCTTTATACAAGTTGTCAAAGACAAATTTTCCTTCTGTTTTGATCAAAGTTAGAATGTAGAACATAAGTTCAGGATGAGATCCCCCATTAATATATTGTTCAAATTTAGATTTTAAATTTTGGTATGGTCCCGAATGATTATGAGTATTATTGCATATTTCAAATTGCAAGAACAATGTCAAATATACAATTTGCTACCAGGTATTAGGCCTATTAAGTCTCAGCTATTTAAAAGATCCTAGAGTAAAGGCAATGTCTATGCACGTACTGACAAAAGTACCTCTTTGCTATCAAGTTTCCTTTTCCATTTTTTTTAAATTCTGGGATGAAAATATTAAAAGTAAAGTGCCAGTAGTTTACAATATTTTGTGTGTTGTCTTGTAAGTACAAATTTGTTTCTCCGATTTTGAGGGTCCCAGGGTGGCCGAGTGGTCTAAGGTACTCTCCTTTATTGATGATCACTACTATCTCACGTCTGTCCACATGCATTAGAGTTTCGGATTCAGCCAGTGTGGGGATGTGAGAATGTTTGCCAGTATCTTCAAGTTAGTCAATGATTCTTGCCGTTGTTTCCCTGGACTTTTACTCCTTTCATGCTCAAAAAATGGCATTAAACCCACAAACCACAACCATCTTCTCCCTGCATGAAGATGGAGATGTACAAGCTTAATTTGTTTGTTTCTAATTCTGCCTGAGAAAAGAGAAGACAAACTCTCCAGACACCAGTATCACAATACTGCTAAGTAGTTTAGTTTCCTCTCAACATGATATCACTAAGTTGCTGGGTTTTCATTGTATTTTAGTGCTCCCATAAACAATCCTGATATGGTTTGATATAGCACCATTGAACATGGCAGTCACAGCTGAGTTGGATACATTTCTTACAGTCAGTGACTCTCCTTATTTGATCAAAATGAAAATCAGTTCTGTTACTTTATCTGAACACAATTTTCATTTAAACAGTTTACATTAGTGTGATGACCTGTTTACATTTTTGTCATTAGTTTACAATTGGTCATTGATGACATATGTCATATAATAATACTGACCTTCCTCTTTCTTTAGGTACATGATCCTAATGCACCCATAACACGTGAGCACATGAATCATGCTCGCCTCTGTGTTGCTCTATTAAGTGTTTGTGGAAAAGCTATGAGAGCCATTTTACATGCCAACGTTCCTGCACCACATACAAGCATCTATGAGGCAATCCTAGCCAACAAAACTAAACTAATCGGCAGGACAAAGAATGGATCAGGAAAAGGGCAGAATCCTCTTCTGAACAAGGATCAGTGTAAAATGCTCTTCCCAGATCCCAAGCAAAGGTATATGGCTCCGATTGATCAGTTTGACATTTCATTGTTATACGCTCTGATAAGAAACGTCAGTAGGGTTAAACCTCCATCAACGAACTGGGGAGTTGCTCCACAAGATAGGCCAAGGGACAAATCTCTAGGAGCTAATGTGGAACGAATTCATTTATATAGGAATGAGATATGTGGTCACTCCGTGGATGGACAGATTAGCCAAGACGACTTTGAAGACTATTGGAACAAACTTGTTTCAGTGCTTCATGACCTTGATGCTGAAATTGGTGGACAGGGATACCACGAAGAGTTAGAGAAGCAAAAGAGGCAGGTGATCTCCGTCTATGAAGCCTGTTAACTGCATAAGAAAATCATGAAGTCTTAGCAACAGGTATAAGTAAGTACAGAGTACACACAATATCATTGCAGGGTATGAAAATGACTTCTCATGGCATATGGGGAGGGGTTGGAGTGGTTTCGACCTTGATGGTTCTCACTGTTTTGCAAGGTTTGCACATTTAAGATACATTAGTACTCATTATTCATATTTTACAGTTTGGTAGAAATAATTTGTATGAAATTCATGGCCATATTTTTTGTCAAGCGGGAGAGCATCCCCATGTTTCTTTCAAATAGTCTACTTGGCATGCAAGTTTTGTATCTAATAGATTCATCACAGTGATTGTTTTTTTATATACATAGCTAACACAGATGGAAAAGCAATAGTTTCTAAAGTGTGTTCTACAGGCTAATAAAATAAATTTATCATTTAAGTTTCAGAAACTTAGTTTTATATGCCAGCTGTAAGGCAGAGAGTAGTATGTCACAGTATATGAAATGCTATACACATTTTGTTTCTTTCTTCCAAGAATCCAAATTATCCACAAAGCACAGCTACCAGAATTTGAAGGTGGCACACACTTAACCTAAGAAGGAGTTGTATTTATTTTGGGTTAAAGAGATTAATATTGTGACTAAAAGAATAAAGCTAGTTTCAACAGTAATACATGATTTGTCTATCTTCTACAATTACTAAACATCGCAGTTGATTTGTACCTGGGTTAAGAGAGATCACCTTTAATGATGAAGGGTCAAAGTCATGGTCACTGTTGCTGAGAGAAGACAACTGATTTCCAAACAGTGATCAGCAGAGAGAAGACAACTGATTTCCATACAGTGATCAGCAGAGAGAAGACAACTGATTTCCATACAGTGATCAGCAGAGAGAAGACAACTGATTTCCATACAGTGATCAGCAGAGAGAAGACAACTGATTTCCAAACAGTGATCAGCAGAGAGAAGACAACTGATTTCCAAACAGTGATCAGCAGAGAGAAGACAACTTATTTCCATACAGTGATCAGCAGAGAGAAGACAACTGATTTCCAAACAGTGATCAGCAGAGAAGACAACTGATTTCCAAACAGTGATCAGCAGAGAGAAGACAACTGATTTCCATACAGTGATCAGCAGAGAGAAGACAACTGATTTCCAAACAGTGATCAGCAGAGAGAAGACAACTGATTTCCAAACAGTGATCAGCAGAGAGAAGACAACTGATTTCCAAACAGTGATCAGCAGAGAGAAGACAACTTATTTCCATACAGTGATCAGCAGAGAGAAGACAACTGATTTCCATACAGTGATCAGCAGAGAGAAGAAAAGAGATTTCCATACAGTGATCAGCAGAGAGAAGACAACTGATTTCCAAACAGTGATCAGCTGAGAGAAGACAACTGATTTCCATACAGTGATCAGCAGAGAGAAGACGACAGATTTCCAAACAGTGATCAGCAGAGAGAAGACAACTGATTTCCAAACAGTGATCAGCAGAGAGAAGACAACTGATTTCCAAACAGTGATCAGATCAGCAGAGAGAAGACAACTGATTTCCATACAGTGATCAGCAGAGAGAAGACGACAGATTTCCATACAGTGATCAGCAGAGAGAAGACAACTGATTTCCAAACAGTGATCAGCAGAGAGAAGACAACTGATTTCCAAACAGTGATCAGCAGAGAGAAGACAACTGATTTCCAAAC
>JAECUM010094575.1:0-22321 GCA_016617855.1 Megalonaias nervosa | reverse complement strand
TATATATATATATATATATATATATATATAGACACACACATGCTAATTTAGACTTCACCGATTTCTAGACAGGTTCCAATTTTCCATATATTTTGGAAACATGAATTCTTGATACTGCACCTGCGAACTCGTGAGAAATGTTTGCTTAAATAAAACAATGTTACCTTTCCAATGCAATAACATTAACATTCCACTCAGATATCAGTTTATTACCAAAGTAAATATTTATCAACACTTTACATTATTATTATTATTATTGTAGGATGTTCCGGTAACAATTTCATTATAGGTCTAATCCAGAGGTTGGAATCCAGGATATTTCTGACTGTCTGAAAACCTTATTGAAGTTATCTACACCGGTAAAAGTCCACTATCTTCCTGGAATACTGAACGTATTCGAATCAGTCATCAAGATAGAAGCACTTCCTTACAGAACAATGTTAGGACATCAATATATTTGTCTCGAGGCTCATGAAATGTTATTTTTTTTTATATGCGTTCTAATTGTTTAAAAATTGGTTGTAAAGTTTATTTTTTTGTTAAAATATCCACTTAAATGATAATCATTCTATTCTGCTTATTTTTACGTTTTTACACTATATGCTATGTTGAGAAAAACTAAATATATAAACAATAAGATTCTACATGTAACGAATAATTATTTTTCATGTTTCTTCATATCATAACAATTGTATTTCGAGAAGTTGTGATAAATGTTATCGTTTTCCAATCGGGAGTGTAGGAAAAAAGAATATAACGATGTTGATTCTGCTGCAGATGATCATAATCATGATTATGACGGATGTTTTGGTGTTGGCAGTGTAAAGAATAACATTTATTATCACTGTAATCATTTATATGAACACATTTGTCAGCGTCATTACCGTTACATTTTTATATTAATGTAAATGGGATACTATTAAAACATATGCTTCATGTTTCAGGGCAGCAGATGGAAGCGGACTTTCATCATGATGTTTCAATATATTCTACATCGTACGTATATATCTGTATTATCCAAGCCATTGTCTCCAAAAAATAACAACACAAATCCTCAGACATGCAAACATAAAAACTTCTTTTGTAAATACAAACTTTCATCAATAAAATACTATACCGAATAAAACGTTGCACAGTACAATGAGTGTTATCAGCATTTTTAAATCTAATAACTGCTTTTCTAAAGCTTTAAGCTTCTTGAATTAAGTTTCTTCTACATCCTTCTAATATTGTTAAGTTTTACATGTGGATCGTTTATTTACAGTTGGAAGCATACATTTATGTATATTAAAGAAGCTGATTAGAATCTTGTGTAAAATTTATTACGTAAAATATTTTAAAATAAACCGAAATGTACTTCACTAAATACAGCATGACTTAAAGAGTTGAAAGGGACAGAAATGTGCTTATGCACATATTTCTATTCTCCAGCCCATTCATAAAAAATCACATAAAAATCCCCAGACACACAAACACGGAAGGTTATTTTGTGAATAAAAAATACAGCAATAAATAATATACCTAAAAAAAAAAAATATTTTAAACGTTGTACTGCACAATGATTGTTTTCAACATTTTTAAATCTAGTAGCTACTTTTCGTACGCTTCTTGAATTAATTTTTTTTTTTTTTCTTCTATATATTCTCATACTGTTAAGATATACATGTGCATCATTAATTTACAGTTGGAATTCTAAATTGACGTACATTAATGATTTTCAGCTTTTAGAATCTTGTGCAAAGTTTGTTTATGCACAATATTTGAAAAGGAACCGAAATGTTCTTATGCAGTGCAGTATGACATGAAGAGTTAACAGGAACCATAATGTACATTATGCAATACATTGTGACACAAAGAGTATTATATATCAGTTATATAATAAATTTCAAGATAACTATTCGTCATTTCATATCTTGCATTTTAATCTAATTATTTTCTGTCTGCTTTCTTTAGAGTAACAACGTGAATTGAATTAAACAAATGAACGATTTTAAGCGGGATTAGGGATATACGGACATCTACATTTTTGTAATGTATAAATACATCAGGAATGTGCTGAGTGATCTTCAATCGTCAATTTGGACCCCCTCTAATTTCTTTCATATGCCTAATGCTGTGTAAATACTGTTCACAAGGAAGTTCGTTACGCCTCAACTGCGTCAAAGAAAACATCTCAACATATCCTATTATCTCAATGACACAAACGTAAATACTATACATTTATTCTATACTCATTCATTTTAAATGATAATAATTTGTCTTAATATGGTGTGTATTTCTTTCACATGAGTGTTGGTTGTCGATATATAGTTCCTTCAATAGATAGCTTTGTATAGGAATTTAATAGCTGTTATTAATCATCGAATGTAATCAATATATTTGAATGCTTGTTAAAGTTTATAATAAGATAAGACGATTTCAAAATATCTTTCATGACCATTCTTATTACAGTTGTATCTACTAATCGAGTAAAACTTTTTTCTTGTCAAGCAAAATTTATAAAGAAGACGCAGAAATATGCTGACCAAAGCGTAAGTAATATCAAATATATATATATATATATATATATATATATATATATATATATATATATATATATATGTGTGTGTGTGTGTGTGTGTGTGTGTGTGTGTGTGTGTGTGTGTGTTCTTACGCATGTAAGGGGGAATGCAAGTTATTGTCAGAAAGAAAGTGAATGAAAACACAGGGTTCTGTATTACTAACGTGTTTGATGAGATTGTAAAATTAAATATGCATGCACCATCCTACTCTTTACGACATCGATAGAATCGAAAGGAAGACAGAGAGTGAAAAGACAGAATTCGCTAGGTCAGTCGTGCAAATGTTACAAAGTCAATGTATATGGGTACATAATTAAAACAAAGATGAGCGTTGTGTTTGATGCTGGCCACTTTCGTGACTTTGTATTGAAATAGATGAAATGTATTGAACCAAAAATTTGCTATGTATATACAGGATAACATAACTATTTAGACAAAGTCTAAAGAGTAAACATGCAAGCAAATTGAACAATGAGACATACGGTAAAATACAGAAATATTCTGAGGATGCAACCGCCTTAAACATGAATGTTATCTACTGAGCAGACTAAAACCAAAACAAGGTAATCACAGCAATATAACTGATCGAACAAATTATAGCAAGTAATGGTGTTAACAATTGAAACACTGAGACAAGTGGCATTAATCAACAATTACACTGTAGAAGCCGTATAATCTTGTAAGAGATTACTGCGGATGCAACTGCCTAAAATCTAAAGAAACGGAGATAAACAAATCATCTGATTAACAACAAGAGAGAATATAACCATTATATATGCAGGGAGATATGATGGGGTGGAGGTGGGAAATAATTTCTATAAAAAAAACCCAACACGTCTGTACCCCAGAAGGAAATTGGTTCAACTGACGCCAAGGTCCTTAGCAGAGAGAATCGCTCCGCGCGCATCCGGTGCGAAATCATTGCGATTGGTTGGGCAGAAAAACGTCATACAAAACATCAAATTTTTTGACCCTTGACAGCGCGTTACGCGAAATATCTGGCGGGAAATTGTAGACCCAATCACACCTCCCATAAATGTCCTTACGTGCTCGTAAATAGTTTTATGTGATGTGCTCTTACGCATGTAGGGGGGATGCAAGTTATTGTCAGAAAGAAAGTGAATGAAAACACAGGGTTCTGTATTACTAACGTGTTTGATAAGATTGTAAAGTTAAATGTGCATGCACCATCCTACTCTTTACGACATCGATAGAATCGAAAGGAAGACAGAGAGCGAAAAGACAGAATTCGCTAGGTCAGTCGTGCAAATGTTTCAAAGTCAAAGTATATGGGTACATAATTAAAACAAAGACGAACGTTGTGTTTGATGCTGGCCACTTTCGTGACTTTTTATTGAAATAAATGAAATGTATTGAACCAAACATTTTCTATGTATATACAGGATAACATAACTATTTAGACAAAGTCCAAATAGTAAACATGCAAGCAAATTGAACAATGAGACATACGGCAAAATACAGAATATTTTGAGGCTGCAACCGCCACAAACAGAAATACAGGAAATAGAGCTTGCTGCATTTCTGGCAGCCACAAAATGAGGGTGGGGCAAAGACAAACATGTCCAGCATCAAAGAAAAGAAATATAAATAGTGATCAATATTAAACCGATGAAATACTGCATTGCTGGGGCAGTAGAGCACCCTCGTTTGCCCCGGTTGTGGGGCAGTAGAGCACCCTCGTATGCCCGGGTAGCTACGATATATCCAGCCTGTTTGAAGGATGGGAAAGAAAACTTTAAAAAGGATTCGCGTACTTCATGAATGCGCTGTTGGTCTTCCGGAGCTGTTAGAGTACCCTCATACGCTCTTAGCGGTCGAAACGGCAGGCAGACACAGATTAGCCCAGGTTGAGTGTATGCAATCCCAACAAGTACGGTCGATGACCAGGGATCTAGGTCTGCGAAACCCATGAGACCTGAAAGACACAGTAACACACACAGCAGAATGGCGATCTTTAAAAAAATGACTGAAGTATTACAAAGCCGAGACCATTTTGCCTAACCTAATGTATTTCTTAAATGCATCTGATCTCCAGCAGCCTAATTCCCTTATTTGGTTTTCACTGAAACCTTGTCTAGCAGCCTCAGTGGCGGCTCCAATTCTGAAACTATAGGTCTTAAATTGGTAAGAGTTCAAGCCACAAAAGCAAAGTGCTCTTCTAAGTTCCGTACCAAATTCTACTCTAGAAACCGGTTGCCCATTTCGGTTCATGAAAA
This sequence comes from Megalonaias nervosa, assembly GCA_016617855.1. Lineage (NCBI taxonomy): Eukaryota > Metazoa > Mollusca > Bivalvia > Unionida > Unionidae > Megalonaias > Megalonaias nervosa. The sequence goes on along the minus strand of JAECUM010094575.1, from coordinate 17,523 downwards.
GTGGTCCTGGAGTATTATCCCTGAGGGTCAGGTATGCTTGTAAATGAACTATTGGACATATAGCAGGATTTTGTTGGGCAGCCACCTGCAAAATATATGGTTGTCCTGAGCCGTGTTTGAAGTGTCGAAAAGTGATTGTAAGACGCTTGTGGGAAAAAGTGACTTGAGATAATTGTATCAAATTATCGTTCTGCTGTGCAGTCGCTTGCACTGTAATCTCTCCTATCCTGAGAAAAGCATGGAAAGCCAGTGTAAACATGGCCGAATACATGGTACGCATAAAATGGTTTGAGACGGTATGCATCATCGGTACTGTAAGCTTATCCAGTACAACTTTGTCAATTGGGAAACGAACATCATGAGATTTATTTTTGTGGTAGAATTCTAGAAGCGTTATATTTTGATATGCACATGTCTGATCCCAAATGCCATAGAAATAGTGCGTGCCTAGGACCGCACCGTATCCTACTGAGGCAGAAGCATCTGTGTACAAGTTCAACGAGTCGGAAGTCATCCAAATGTCAGGTAAGAATAAGGATGTACCGTTAAAACCGGTTAAAAAGTTTTGCAAGGCCCTCAAGTCTTCTTTTACCTCTTTTGTTAGTCTAATGTGGTGATGCGGTTTTGAGATGCCAATTGTCAAGTTGATGAGTCGTCTAAGAAACACTCGTCCCGGCAAAACAACTGCGCAAGCAAAGTTAAGAGTACCTATGATGGATAGCAATTCCTTGAGAGTAATTTTATTTCGAGCCAGATATAAATGTATGAGTTTATTACATTTTTCTAGTTTGTCCGTGGGAAGGCGCACCTCCATTCTCACGGAATCCAATTCGTATCCGAGGTACGTCATGGTTGTTGACGGGGCAAATGTTTTACCCGCAGCCATAGGAACGCCTATGTCGGCACATACAGTCAGGAAGTGGTCAAGCTTATGCTGGCATTGGACACGAGTTGAATCCAGTATCAAAAAATCGTTCACAATATGTGTCATGTGTGTTATAGATAACTTTGTGTTCGCTATCCATTGGAGGGAATTGCTAAATGTCTCAAATATCTAGCAACTGGAACTACAACCCATTGGTAAGCATTTGTCAAAATAGTACCTGTTCCACCACAAAAAGCCGAAGCAATGATATTGCATGGGACAAATAGGAAGAATACGGAAAGCATTTGATATGACTGTTTTGGCCCTAAAACATCACCTACCCAGCTGTTTTATACATGTGATGGAATTATCAATGCTGATTGCTGAGTTGGCATTCCATCGTTAACCGAATCGCCCAGTAGGAAGGAAAGGTGATGAATTAGTCTGAAAGACCCAGGAGTTTTCTTTTCGAATAGACCCAAAGGCGAAGTGTGTAAATTGGGAAATGGTTTTGTACGAAAAGGCCCTGCAAAGCGACCCGCTGCCAATTCTTTCTGTATCTTTTCTTCAGTAATTTGGATATTAGTTTTAGCCGGTTTTATATTCTTACATACTTGTGTTTACAATGTCACCCTATACCCAACATCGAAACCTTTTCAAAAACCTAAAAGCAGGTATTCACCGGTGTAGGCAAAGGGTCAGCACTATTTGCCGACAGCCTTCTTGATGTTTGGGTTAGTGTTTCGAGGTTGGTCTGATCGTTGGAAACGAAAAAAGCTGGTTGTTAGGTCGCTGCGGTTGCTGACTGTGTTGTGGGAGTACCGTAAAGGGGTGAGTAATTGGTTTGGGGCAGCGAACGAATGAATGTCCCCCTAAACAATTGAAGCATTTGTGCTGACAATTGCATGAAAAATCCTATGAACAGCCACCGTTTTTGTGGTACATAAAACAAACTCCCTTCGGATACTTGTGTTTGTACTTTGTGAGGGATTGGTATGTGTGTAGCTGTTATGACTCGACTCTAGCACAGCCTTCATGTAGAGTTCTAGATGTGTGGTACCCCATTTAGCTTCCCCCTTTGCAACCAATTGTCGAAAGTTGTGATCATAATACCTCCAATCGTCGCGTCTCTCCTCCAGTTTAAGGACAGTTTCCATATGGTGGGGAAGAGAGGTACTAAGCAGGGGATGCTTCTCACATAAGGCACTAGTGAACCTGCTCCAAGCAAGAATCCACTGTCCTATTGTGAGTTGGATGTTCCTAACGTTTGGGACAATGCTAAGTTCAGGACCAGTACTGAGCGTATGTAATTGAAATTTGAAACCCACATCCTGTGCGTTATTCAGGAGAGTATAAAAATCAATGTATGAGCCCGCCCATATGTTTGCCTTAACTTTATCCGGGATTAAAGTGGATGGGGAGACCGACGAGCTTACAAACTGTGATTGGGAAAGCCCCCTGGAGGCAGAAACGATTTGGACGATGTTACCTGTATCCACAGCTGTACCTGTAAATAAAGCTGTGTTTTCCACAATGGCACGGGAGACCATGGATGCCGCTGGTGTGTTGTCTGTTGCTACGGTGGGTACATGTTGAAAACCAGTTTGTGGACTATTTTCCGTGGACGGCCTGAGCACAGCTACCAGCTGATCCAATCTGTTATTGATCTCCTGTATCGTTTGGGTTGTGAGCCTGTCGGAGACTTCTTGGGTTATAACATTAAGAAGATGGGGGTCCATCGAAGCCCCTTCCGTGGATGTGCCACGTTGGGGGATGGCGGCAGTTGGTGTTGAAAATGGTGCATTCTTTCTGGGCCTCTTCGCTGCCCCTTGGACTTTGGATCTTGATGGTCTGACTCTCTTCACTGCCACTTGCGATGCCGCCGCAGATTTCTTCGTAGGGGACATTCTGTAATGAATGCCACAAAAAGTTAACAATTACATCAATGTCATTTTATTACTACGTAGCAATCGTTGCAAACGCATAACCCTTATTGTAAAATTATGAAACTCACTGTTCACTGTAGTGAGATGAGAAACGAATTCGGCAATAGTAAGAAAGGAAAATGGAAAAAGGAACCAAGTTTGACTTACTATGAACAGTGTGGGTCAATGTTTTGAGGTGCGGAATACAACATAAAACCAGTACAAACAGGGCCTAACGAGCTGGGCAACACATAGCCCAGTTACATGGAGCGAAGTGGTGGAAGCAGAAAGCACAAATGATCAATTTAGAACAAATAGTAAGGTGCGGAACCCAAGCACGCCAAGCATGAAATAGTAGCAAACGGAGCACATACAGAAACGACTGCTAAACACAGCCCAGTGGTACGGAACCAACTGGTAAGCACACAGGCTAGTGATACGGAATCAACTGGTAAACACAATCCAGTGATACGTTACCAGCTGGTAAACACATAGGCCAGTGATTCGGAATCAGCTGGTAATCATACAATCCAGTGGTACGGAACCAGATGGAAAACACAAGGTAATATAATATCCAGTGGTACGGAACCAGCTGGAAGACACAAGGTAAATATAAAACCCAGTGGTACGGAACCAGCTGGCTAACACACAATCCAGTGGTACGGAACCAGCTGGACAACTTAAGCAAGTGGTACGGAACCATTTGAAAGAAAATATAAAAACCAGTGGTACGGAACCAGCTGGCTAACACACAATCCAGTGGTACGGAACCAGCTGGTCAACTTAAGCAAGTGGTACGGAACCAATTGCAAGAAAATATAAAAACCAGTGGTACGGAACCAGCTGGCTTACACACAATCCAGTGGTACGGAACCAGCTGGACAACTTAAGCAAGTGGTACGGAACCAATTGAAAGAAAACAAACATGCAAACGTTTGCAAATCCTGTTCCAAAGTATTTAACAGTGTGACAAGGACAGAAGACGGACCAAACACTCTTAGGCAAATATGTAGATGAAATGAATTTATGTAATGGACGGTGGGAAACATATCTACATATAGCTTTATTGTTCTTATACAATTGGCCGGCGACATTGTTTGCAAGCCACTATAATAGCCCCTCTGAGTGACTTGTACAGGTGGTATTGGCATTTCTTGGACAAATGAACGCCGTCTCGACAAAAATTTTGAATTGAAGTTGTAGTTTCTTCAGAAGAAGTGAACTTATTATTGTGGTTCCAGAATGCAAGATAGTTATGTCTGTCCACCTCAAGTCGTAGAATGGCATTTGCTTGTTGTGCTTTAGTTCTGTACGATGTTATGTAGGAGTGGTCTAAATTATTGGCCCTCGCCCCTTCCCATGCCATAAAACAAGGCAATAAAGCACAAATGACTATCTTTTTAACCTGATATTTACGTTGCAATATAGACGCCAAGCCTAAGATCTTGTAGGCGACCTCCTCTGGCGATGTCGAATCGTCCCGATTAAAATCGTTTTCCCCAACCAAAACGACAATTATGTCAGGTTTAATTTTGCGTACAATAGAGAGATCGTGCCTGATAATTTTGTCGACAGTCCTGCCCCCAACCCCATGCATATAGATTCTAGAATAGCGACGAATGTTAAAATCGGGACGCAATCTAGCGTCTGCTTCTGATTTCATATGATGCTGCAATCTTTTACAGATGGAATGACCCAGTACGAGTGTGACGTAATGCATAGCAAAAGAAAGGTAAGCATAATGAAACGCGTTAATACAAAAATTAAGTACTTAACTTTCAGGACGATCTGTATGTGCCAAAATTTCAGGAAACGAGGAAGGTCTAATAGCGTGAAACGATAACCACGAAGAAAAAATTTCTATCAAAAAGACAACACGTCTTCACCCCAGAAAGAAATTGGTTGAACTGACGCTAAGGTCCTTAGCAGAGAGAATCGCTCCCCGCGCATCCGGTGCGAAATCATTGCGACTGGTTGGGCAGAACACGTGATACAAACCATTAAATTTATTGGCCCTTGACAGCGCGTTACGCGAAATATCTGTCGGGAAATTGTAGATCCAATCACACCTCCCATAAATGTCCTTACGCGCGCGTAAATAGTTTTATATATATATATATATATATATATATATATATATATATATATATATATATATGTGTGTGTGTGTGTGTGTGTGTGTGTGTGTGTGTGTTAAATAGTACGAGAATTATTGAAGATTCTTTTCCACGAAGAAATGGCCGATCTCGGTACAAATGAAATTTAATCCCGATCAGTGTCATCCTCGTACTCGCATGCATCGAGAGCTAGAAGATAGAAGGAACTGATAGTGCTCAGTATTGTCCATGAAGCACAGAGGGACAATGTGTCTGCTTTCTTATCTGCTTGATAATTTTGTCTAGTACCTTTGAGCAAACTTTATGGCAGTGATGGAGTTTGGTCTATCTCTGGTTATGCCAAAGGTCACAAGTACCGCTCTGAGGTCCTGCTTCTTAAATGTATTGTTCACAGAAAGTTTTTCGGTGTTTTCTTCCAGAACGGAATCCATTTTATCTTGACCAGTTTACTTTTTCTCCTGTTGTCTCTGGTTTCACATTTCATTGAGTTTCCTTTTTTATTGCTTTAAATCCATGAAGCCTTTAAGCGTCAGTATAGTTACAATATAGGGCTTAACCTTCATTGCAAGTGATACAACTGTTCCCTCACTGAAGGAACATACACCTTAGTAACTTTTCTTGCATTTTCTCTGTTGTCATGAATTGAATCACATTCTGTTTCTGAATGTCCACTTTCTAGAAACGTCTGATTAATGCGGGTTGTGTTTTCAACCTTTTAAATGCAATATAGCAATGCACATGATACAAAACTGGTTTCGATTTTGCCTTCCCCAAATATGAGAATAATAAATAACTTCTTTGATGTTTGATCTTATGCTCGTAAAACCACCGACAACTCTGAGAACAGATACAGAACCGTAGGGTTGCGGAGTTAATGACAGTAATTTCTAGTAATTTCCTTCAAAAAACAAAAATGTGCATAAATACAAAAGAAATATGCATTGTATTTATCACGTCACAGGTCTATCATGAGCAGTGTGTTAATGGTGGTTTTATCAGTTACTGATATAGGTCATATTAACTACCCCGCATGACTTTATTGTCTTGTATGGTTGCATAATGGTAACTATCACTGATTACTATCCACGGGATCCCATGCATACGTGTGTGATTTATTGCAGTATAAGTAGAAAGTCATTGGGGAATAGAAGGTCGTGAACTATATCAGTAACTCCAGTCTAAATTCTCCATAATTACTCTACTCAGAGGTATCGGTCAGCGATATACTAAATTATTTATATTTTCGCTCTCTATCTTACAAATATCCTTAAATTGTCAGTGCATAATATCTAAATATAGCAAACGTTGAAGCTGTGTTATAACTTGGATAATATTTTAAGAAACACACCACGCTGTAAATCATACTTTATCATTCCATTCATTTAATTGAAATAAGTATGTATTACCATTTTTTTTATGTTTCAGACTCAAAGGAAAAATATGGTGTTATAACGTCATATCTCGTAACAGTTCTAATCGTAAGTAAAAAATATTATATATTTCATAAAATCTTCATCACTTAAAAGATACCGTCTACGTTAAACATGCAAGGGTAATATCCATTGTATGTGCGGATAGATGTATAGATGGATGTTTAAATCCATTTGATAATATAGTGTGTGGAACAAACCTTATCATCATAAGATTTCGTATTTAAACAATTCTTCAACTAAATGTGCACTATTGCAAAAATTAAATACGTGGAAAATAAAGATAAAATTTCATAAACTCATATTTTCGAACAGCACACAGCAGGTCAAATCATGAAGAATTTGTTGACAAAACGCAATTATCTATAATATACTAAAAGTATCGCAACAGCAAAATTAATACGACATTGTTTGTTGTTGGCATCCGTTAGTCTCGAGAGACGATGGAAATGCGCCCATGAGAGGTGTCCCGGTTGGTAGTTGTGCAGCGTCTTCTGTGGCTATGAAGCCCCACACGGGAGTGGCAATCCTTGCTACAGTTGCTGCACTTGAAGGTTAAGTCTGGTGTGGGTTGGAGCTGCTTCCTCTTCCTCTGAGATCGTTTTTCATCAGCGAGCAGTCGTAGCTTGTCCTTGCCGGCTTTCAGACCAGTGATCAGAGCATGTCGCCAGCTGGACTTGTATAGAGCAAGCTCTTCCCAGGTGTTGACATCGATCTCAAGGGCTTTCATGTCGTGCTTGCAGGCATCCTTGAAGCGGAGATGTGGCCGTCCGATCGATCTTCTGCCAGAGGCAAGCTTAGAATAAAGAAGGTCTTTGGGGATCCGTCCGTCATCCATCCGACGTACATGGCCCAGCCATATGATGCGACGTTGGCGGAGGAGTGTGACCATGCTGGGAATCTTGGCACGTTCAAGCACCTCGTTGTTTGTCACTCGATCGCTCCAGGTGATCCCGAGTATGCGTCGGAGGCATCGCATGTGAAAGGCGCTCAGTCTTTTCTCCTGTGAGGCGTACAGGGTCCAGGTTTCGCTGGCGTACAGGAGAATGTTTAGCACACAGGCACGGTACACGGAGATCTTAGTGTTCAGGGTCAGCATGCTGTTGTTCCACACTCCCTGCGACAACTTAGAGAGAGTTGTTGACGCCTTTCCAATCCGCTTGTTGAGCTCGGCGTCGAGTGAGAGGTTGTTGGTGATGGTAGAGCCGAGGTACGTGAACTGACTGACTACTTCTAGTTTGTAGTTGTTGATGATGATGCTGGGAGGATCCGCGTCCTGAGCCATCACGTTGGTTTTCTTTAGGCTGATGGTCAACCCAAATTCATCGCATGCTTTAGCAAAGCGGTCCATCAAGCGTTGTAGTTCAGCTTCTGTGTGAGTGGCTAGAGCAACATCATCTACAAAGAGCATGTCCCTAATGGTTGCTTCTCTTACTTTGCTCTTTGCCTTCAGTCGTGCCAGGTTGAACAGTCTGCCGTCTGATCGCGTATGCAGGTAGATCTCTTCTGTGGAAGTCCCGAAGGCGTACTTAAGCAGGACAGCGAAGAAGATGCCGAAGAGCGTGGGGACAAGGACACAGCCTTGTTTCACTCCGCTGTGGACGTTGAATGGGTCAGACGATGAACCATCATACTGCACTGTGCCTTTCATGTCGTCATGGAAGGACTGGACCATGCTTAGCAGCTTTGGAGGGCATCCAATCTTCGTCAGGATTTTGAAGAGTCCGTCTCTGCTGACCAGATCGAATGCCTTGGTGAGGTCTATAAAGGCCAGGAAGAGGGGTCTGTGTTGTTCTCTGCACTTCTCCTGCAGTTGCCTCATGGAGAAGATCATGTCGATTGTGGACCTCTCTGCGCGGAACCCGCACTGAGACTCTGGATACACTCTGTCAGCAAGCGTCTGCAGTCTGTTCAGGATGACTCGTGCGAAGACTTTATCCACGATGCTGAGAAGTGATATGCCCCTGTAGTTGTTGCAGTCGCTTCTGTCGCCCTTATAGATACACCAACTGTCTTTAAGTTCTGAGTCGCGTTACACGGCGCGTTTTGAAAGAAAAAGATAACAAAACAACGTCCAACAACACCTGTACCACAAGTGGCAAGAAGCTCACCCAATCATCTGCAAGATCACTTCATTAATACAGGTAAGTAGCACAGGTAAGTACAACAGAAACAAACCTAATATTTGCATGTTTCCCTTAGATCCAGATTAGGATTACTGTCATTATGAGACGTCGGTAACATTAGCACGTATTAGTATATCCCATACTATGTAAAAGGCTGGGATTATCAAGCAATTATGCGATCTGCTGTAATTCTTCTTCTTATTATTATTCTTATTATTATTATTAGTAGTAGTACTAGTAGGAGGAGTTGCTGTTGCTGTTGTTGTAGTACCTTTAAGAGGCCCCAAGTGACCGAGTGGTCACTGCCATCCCACCTCTGCGTGGAATCTCGGACTCGGCCAATGTTGGTTTGTGTGAAAGCTTGCCAGTAATTTCCCGTGTGTCAGTGGTTCTTCCCAGGATTTCGAGGGTTCTTCTTCCACCAGTTATACTGATCGTCATGTATAGCCTATCGTGTGCTGAAAATTGGTGTTAACCCCACAAACAACAACAACAACAATTATTACCTTTACTAACACAAACATTGAAACATAAAGAGGCTCTGTATCACCAGTGTGATTATTGTGGCCGTTTTATCATTATTTTCATGATCCCGCTTGACGAAGCTGGTGCATCCCTATAGCAATCAAGTTGTCCGTAGTTGGTCTGTTCAGATGTCCGTCGGATTTTCATCCGACAAGAATTTGTCTTTCTCAAGATAACTTTGCTCTGTGTTTTTTTTTTCTCCAGAAAAGTCTGATTACAGCTTTATATTGGAAAGACACCAAAGGAGTTTGCTTGACTCATTATTAAGAGTGGTTATGGTTCCTGTTTGTAATGCCTCCTACCGTTTTCGTTTATGAAAGATAACTTCACTAAGGTAATTTGATTTCGAGCACACTTTCCATGTACCTTTATATTGATTTAACCTAGAAGAATCTTGATTTCCAGACTCTCGTTACACCATTGAGAAAAGCCATTACCCCCGATTGATATTTTCCTAGGCTTGATTTCCAAACATACCGTGTAAGGATTGTAAGGAATTGGCTGCATTAGGTATGCAGCTTTATATTGCTAAGACCTTGACTGAACTTGATTTTTAGCTTCCCTTGCTAACATTTGCATATTTACATGCAACACGTTGTTGCTGTTGTCTCGCTAGTACTACCGTGCATAACGTCTTGACATGTTCCAAACCCTAAGGCGGATACTAATCTTCGTAAAGACTCCTCAGTTAGTGGACATAACTGTACGTGTAATAGCTTCTTGTCAAGCAGTAGAACATACTTTTATGTTAGCTGTACAAATGCCTACTAGTAGGCGCACTATAAAAGTTGTAATAAGTTTGCAACGATGTGCTACACAAAGTTTGGGATGGCTTTATACTGGTAAATTGGGCTCAAAAAGACGGTTTCCTATTAATCTGTCGTTATTGTTTAGTAAATGTAGGTAGTTTTCCGTTGATAGGGTTACAAAGCAAGCTAAATATACACTATATTTTTAACGACTCTCTCTCTCTCTCTCTCTTCATATATATATATATATATATATATATATATATATATATATTCCATTTCACTTACGCCATTTTTAATTCAGATGTACCCTGGCTGTAAGAACGCCCCTTAAAAGGGTGACTAGCGACAAGTCACTGTAATCCCTTCAAGAAAATGTTAAGAATTTGCAAATTTTGAACCAGTCTTCAAATCATTATTGTTAAATACAAGGTTCCAGAGATATGACTCCACCATAAAATGTTTCAGTGTCTTTATCTTACACAGTTCTCTTTCATTGTCAAGATACATTATCTAAGAATTTGGAAAATATGATGTTGAGAACAAAGTTTGATAAATTTAGAAACAAGAAAGGCCTTGATATTCCTACTGCCAAACAGCAGCGAGTAATGCTGATGTTGATTCATGCTACAAATCCCCTACCAAAACGTTTACAGGGATACGCCTTTCATTAATTTCCTCATAGCAACTTAAAACAGTATCACCATCCGGAGCAACTTTGATATGTTGCCAGCGCAGTTTCCCACGCTGTCCATATATATTGCTCCACAAACACGCACACTTACACGCACATACGCACACTCACTTCCTAAATCTATTCCCGCTTCACCGGAATGTGAATCAGGGTTTACCATCAGAACTCCATTAGATACATAACGTTTTTTCTTCATTGTGAAAGAATATTTTTAATTATTACTGCAGTTTAAAGTTTCAACTATTGATCTTAGACCTTCCCAAGAGTATTATGTAGAGCAGCCGAAGCAAAAATACCAAATACCACTCATCAATGTTTCATATTCGGCCCAGCATTATTCATATACAGTTTACCTTTAGGATTAGATGTGGTAATGGACAGGTTGACAGAGGGATGGACGAAAGTTATTCAAAATATAAACACTCTTGACGCTGAATCGAGTTTCATTATTCGCTATTATTTGGTTCATTATTATACATGTGTTCTAATGACACAAAACGTTTTTCAGATAGGTGTAGAATCATTATGGGTTTATGATACACTCCGTTGAAAATGGCTGCAAGAGCAAATAATGGTTATTTCCTAATATTTTTGTTTCATCAGCACCATTCCAAAAAAGTAGTAAACCTTATACCAAGCAAGGAAGACTGTTTATCTTTCTCAAAAAGCTCAGTTTGAAAGAAACTTCTCTTTTTATTCAGTTACATGTTTCAAGTTATTTCACTTAAGTAGATTGAAATCTTTTTCAGATTTAAGGAAACTATAAAGCACCTTTATGTAAGTATTGTTTTTAAAGATAGTAAATTATATGCATCATGGTCAAGTTACTTCTCTGCATGCTAATTCTTCTAACTTTACCTTTAATAGTATTATCCAAAAAACATTTCTAGTTTTTACATTCTGTTACTTCCACTCAACAGGGCGTGGTTATAAATAAATTTGACGACGCCTGTTACATTATACTCACGTTTGTGTTTCATTAGGTCAGTGCGAAGAATCCTTCTACGTATCATTGTAAACGTTCCCCTCCCCATCTCTCATAAAACGAATCCTATTATATCTTAATAGTCCATCTGTTCATAGGAAACTCTTACCAAGTTCGCATCCCTCAATAACTCCATCAGGCTATTATCTACAATTATCAAATTTGTGGATGGCTTACATTTGGAAGAAAGAAAGTCTCTATCGAATTTGGGTCAAAAGTTTAATGGTCAAGGTAACTGTGACGGGAGGGTGAAAAATGGTTTCAGCACAATAATTTGAATTGTCTACCACAAACAATGACCAAACTTTGTTGATGGCTTGAACTTTCGGTAAGGAAAACAACTGTCAATTTTGGTTTCGAAATATTAAAGATCAAGGTTCTTTCTTAAGAGAAGACAAGTGGTTTTCGCACGAGAACATCAGTTCTATATCACATTCATTTGATCCAAGGATGAAACCTTGCTCTGTGGGGTCTAAAGGTCTGGATCACTATTGTTTCTGAACAAGAATTGTTTACCGACCATGTACATTAATCAAAGTCTGCGGATGACTTACACGATTGGTTTGGGGGTAAGAGGTCAATGATGACGGTCACTTTGAACAAAAAGTAAAATATTTTTGCATTATGACTTGAGTATTTTGACCAAAGTCTGTGGCTGTCTAACATTTAAGTTAAGACAAATGGGCTTTGCATTATAATTTTTTAGTCTAAGAGGCCGTTCCTTGACCATACGTTATAGACGAGTATGCATGCTGAGGTCGAAAGCTTAAAGGTCAATGTCGTCGAAAGTACAATAGAAAGATAATGGTTTTTAAACATTAAATTTAGTTCAAGACATATACTTCGACCAATGGTCTACTTCATTTAAACCTTGCTCAATAAACTCCCAATTCAACTAAACTGTACTAGTGCCTAAATAGAAGATTATTAAGCATAGGGTGATATTATAATGTGCCGTTCACACAACTCTTCCGGTGGGTCTTTAGACTGAACAAATGTTAGTCATGTATAAACCTATATTGTAGCTATACTGTCTCATAGGCACATGTATCTGACAAAAGGGGTGATCCTTAACATATTTTCACCGACTTCAAGGTTGGAATACGCCTGGACGCAATATATATCCTACATAACACCGAAACATATAGAGGGACAACATAACAAAATGTGTTTTCAAGCATCTTTGCTTGGGTTACTAGTGTACACTTTACATCAGAATTAAGATGCTAATATTACTATGAGCTATTATTAATATTGTTTGTCTAAATTATGGTGTTATAATTTGCGATAAAATGTGATAAAAATATCAACTTCAGCCCAAAATGCAACAACACATCAAAATGTGTAATTACTGTTTGACAACCTGATATAAAACAAACGTCGATTACGTTCATCTAATTACAACAAATATTGTCTGGATTATCAATATTTTATATTTCACACTCAAAGGAGAAATAAGTTCTTGCAATGTCATATTTCGTGCCACAGATACTCGTAAGTAAAAAATATGTTGTTTATTTGATGTCATAAAACACTTTATGATGTAAAGAATACTGTGTTAAATAGTCACGGGTAACGTCTGTTTGTATGTACACATAGACGTAGAGCTACATGCTTATAATAATTTTATAATGCAAAATGTAGAAGGAACCTTATCACGAATTGCAATAATTGAAGAACTTTGTTTATTATTTGTTGTGAAAAAACAAGAGACACCACACTCTGAAATAATAAAACTTTCGTGTATTTCTGTCTACGACCCCTTCTTTTAACAATGTATTAAACGTCTTCAAAATTTCAGTGACAAGATATTAATTTCCAGTTCACTTAATGTATACGAACTATTAAGTGACACACGAATTTGTACCTCGAATCGAAGGATAGGTTTCGGTCTTGGTTGTTGTAATGTTTATTCGGTTCAGAAAAAGTAAACATTTTTTATCATAGATCATTTATAATACCGAAGACAGATTCAACTTAACGTTTTGCACATATTTTCTTTGCTAAAATATGAATCATTATAAGTTATATATGCTTTATGCAGCTCTTTTATTTTCAGGAATGACAAGCAAAGTCCATGCTTTCAACGCCCACAGTGCTGACGCCACAGAAGATGACTTATTATTATCTTGTGATAAATGCCAGTACACGAACCTTCAACCTGAAAAGACTAATATTTGTTCTTTAGAAAAGTTACATGGCATCTTTACTGTTATTCCAAAAAAGTTCATATTTAGAATTAGCTTACATATCAGTATTTTCTTCCCATAAAAATTACAGAATGTTCTATCTTTCATAATGTGATTATTCACAATAGTACCTATTTCAAGAACAGTACCCATCGGATGAATCAACCAGAGAGATCAATGAACGCATTTTGTAATTATTATACGAAACCAAATTCATTGAAAAGAAATCTTTGCTAATAACAATTCAAATGACTCTTTCAATCGAAATCAACCGATCAAAATATGCGCATGCTATCATATTATTAAAGAGAAAGGAAACGTTATTTGACATACTCTTGTAAAGAAACGTTTATTTAGTGATTTAAACGCTGTATTTCATACATGCAAATATTTTCAAATATTGACGTACTTGAAGTAAGGAAAATCATTATTTGCATTGTTTAAATATCCAACTAGTAATCTTGCATTACTGCATGGTTGGCTCTTTCCAAATATTTGTACACGAGTGACCGTGAATGCTGAAGATTCTTCCCGTCAACTGATACATAAAATACATGCCAAACATAATAAATCCTAAGGGAAGGAATCAATATGCAAGTACAAACTACAATTTAATCAGAATGTCAAAACCCAATATTCGAGTCCGGTTAATTCCGCGATGAGACACAACTAGCAACAACGAACCAGCCAAGACCACTCAGAAAACGCAGCTATTTTCTTGACATCTTCTGAAGTCCATATTAAATTTCATAATCTTGAACACAATGTTATGATGCACTCTTACACTGTGATATATTACCATGGCAAATGTTGTCTCTGGAAACTGAGAAAATAGCAACTAAATACTTTTTCTTCTGAAATTAGTATGTGCAAGATTTTGAAATTTGAGTAAAATAACGTTAACTGGATGAATCATTTGCTGTTTACGACGTTTTCAAGACATAACTTAGATATCATAACTCTCTATAACATCAACACATCATTACACACAAACTGTGCCGGGAACAATTGAGTCAGCATTTATACTCTTTGGACATGAAGTTCCCCACACAATACGTTTGTCATCAAATGGTAAACTCTATTTGTGAAGCACACTTGTATTCTTCTTCATTGAAACAACCAATCCATACCCCTTCCGCTAAATAATTTTATCCAAAAATTAATTCTGGGGTAACCTGTGAATTATAACAATCTACAATTAACTTTAAATGCCTTGGTTTTATCAAGAATGCGTGTGATGTTGTTGGACTGCTAATGTTTCTTGGCAAAACTAAGTTCCAACAATGTCTCCCATTACGTTTGAAATAAACACGGGTAAGCTTTAAGAATCGAAGAAATGAATACTTTTGTCAAGAATATTCCGTCTGCGATTTACTTTTTCGGATAAAATTCGCACAATATTCGTCTTTTCTTCACCCACCTCATTGGCTTTCTTTAGCTTCTACCATATTGTTGCTCAAATCAACCCGGAATTGCATGATCAACGTGAGTGTGCTGGTCTTACAGTACATTATACAAACTACATAAAAATCACGATCTCCCAGTTTAATAATAGGAAAAGATGATTGGGGGTATATATTTTTTTAAGCTGGCATTTCTTTACATGTAAACCTCAGGTCCTTGGTTTATTCGGGTATGAACGATGCAAACTCGAAACAAGTGAAAGATCCTTTTATTCTCCTCAAGAGATTACAAAGTTTAATAAGTGAAGTTTAATGTTAGAGCGTATGTTTTCACAAACAACTTTATTCCAAATGTTACTAAAATATTACATTTTAAATCTGTAATTACTTTTAAAGTAACAATCATAGATTTGTTCGTAAAAAGTATATTACAGCAGTATGAAAAATGTCGAGTCTTTCACCTCTCAAATGAGATAATCCTCTGTAAAAGAACACTAATCAGTGGCACATGATGTCACAACGGAGTCAAGGATCGCTTACCTTGCCTAAATAACTTAACAGTTGACCAGTTGACTAAGCAGGACTATAAAGTGATGTTGGAACACAAACCATGTACAATTTTTCCCAAACACTGTCATGTTGATTCTAATTATTCTACTCTATGCTAACACTTCTTCCCAAAGATAAGACATAATTAATATGCAGTCCCATCTTCACAATCGAAGTTATCTAAACGTTTGATTATATAAATTCATTTACCAAATACTATACAAACTGGATGAGAAATAAGATATCTAGAGAGGAAACAAGGCTAGACAACCAGATGCAAGGCAGCTCAATACCAGGAGTAGATCTCATTTATTAGAAGAACCGGTCTATGACAACGATAAAATAAGCTTAAGGTGGAGCAAATGACGAATGGATTTCTGTTTATAAATTGGTAGCAAGCTCTGAAAATCCGATACAAGATTACATCAATAATATGTGTAGATCTTGTTCCTCATCAAACTCATCCAATATGATAATAAGAATATTTAACAAGTTTGATACCAAACTGATCAGAAATACAGTTGCTAGATTGTTGACAGTCTGAGCCAATAAGATGCAAAGTCACTTCATTAATATGCATGAATTTCACTCAGCAAAGATCTTGATTAAACAGGACTATTTATAAAATATTTTCTAAATCCTGTCAAAATAATATATCTAGAATGGCAAACCCTCCGCTCATCTGGTGCAACCTCACCTCATAAAGGTCTGGCTCATAATACAAATTATCACACAGTCGGTACACTTTGCCTATAATGTGTGCAGTTTAATAAAATATTTTTATTATAACATGTGAATATATCACTTTATGTGATTCTAATTGGTCCAAATAAGCCCATAAAATTATTGTGCATTTTTCTCATAACTGATTGGCTGCTATCGTGGAAAAACATTTTTAACCCCACCGTCTGGAATATTTTGTTTCCAAGAAACATTTTGGCGGACATATTCTATTCGAGTTAGGAAAGGAATTGGGGAAAAATGGTCTCGTCTGTCTGAGTATGGCCAATTTACTACCACCGTAGCTTGTTATGTCATGAATAATATATAACAACATGAAAATTTGCTAAAACCCTAAGACAAAAACAACAACACTTAAAACTAAGGGTAATGCTCAGTTGATAGCGGATGTATGGGGTGGAGGTGGAGGGAGGCAGGCGGTATACCTGTGGCATGGAATCCACCCTATATACATACGTGGTTTAAATGTTAACTTAAGTAAATAAACTCACCTCTCTTCACAGAAGAATGTGGACATAAACCGATGTGGATATATTCGTGGTCAGATTTGCATCGTTTTAATTCAGAACCAATCAATGACTGCAAGAAGTGTTTTAATGAAACCCCATATCAATGTACTATTCATGAAAGAGGTGTAGTGATAACAAGATCGTGTCAGAACGATTTCGTTAGAACATACTATATATTGCACAGGACCAAATGTACGTCACATGAAGTCATTTTAGTGACAACAAAAATCAATGCCAGTAAGACCATATATTCAGGAGGAATATCAATTACAAGATTTTCTAAACCTCCGCCATGATAGCCATATTGGATTTCAGATCGGTACGAATTTCATTTAGGACAAGCTATACATCATATCAGTGTGGATATGATGAACCGATCAAGATGGCAACTGTGGTAGCCATATTGGATATTCGAGAGCATGTTCGATAACACAAATTTTATGTAGGACCAACTCGACATATAATCTTGTAGTGAAAAATTCGTGTCAACACAGCAATCCATTATAGAGGAACACGAATAAAATGATTTTCAAGATGGCCACAGTCTTGATCACATTGATTGTGCTTGGGCATATTCGACGAACTCTTTTTATTTTAGATCATTTAGTGAAAATTCATGTCAATATGTAATACGACCGTGGAGTAGCAATAGCAAGATCTTCAAGTTTCCACACAATAGTGGCAATATTGGATATCAGATCGGTATCATTTTAATT
>JAECUM010094574.1:0-11087 GCA_016617855.1 Megalonaias nervosa | reverse complement strand
ATATATATATAAGGCATGAATACATGACATAGTGGATGTACGGAGAGAGGGAGTAGGCAGCGGTGGGGAACTCTAGCCTGAAGAATTAAACAGGTAGCAGTTGTTTCTTCATCAAAGATGTTTACACTGCACAGTTTCTTGTAAAGGATCTCAATTATAGTATCCGTCGATCAATGTTGTTCTTTTTCCTCTGCAAACCTAACTTTAAACTCGCCTGACATTGGTCCCAAATTTAGTATATAGCGTACCGTAACGAAGACAATGAAGACATCACCACCTTCTTGGTTAATGAAGCAGAATGGAATGATTGGCAATTTCATCACCCAGCCAGGATGAAGAAAACAGCTTGGATTAAACAGAGTGTCTGATGGAACACTGTCATCAAGGCAGCGGACAGTAGGCAGTCTGCCAGCGTCTGTTAGCACACTGTCATCATCGCTGCGGGCAGAAGGAAGTCTGCCAGTGTCCCATTTCAGCTATCATCGCAGACTACTCATTTTCGTAAATAGTATTAGATACGTAATGGTAGTCTCCTTGTTGTGCATATAAGCAAAATGTTACTGAGAGTTGTGGGTGTATATACTGCAAAAATTCATTTCGCTCCTTAATAGAGTCTGTGTAGTTCAATTGGTAGGGCGTTGGACACGTAATTCAATGATCGATGGCTACATACCCATCCAGGCCAGCTCGACATCACTGATCCAGCTGACTCGGCGTGTCTTTGTGAACGGCATTTTACTCCCATTTCATCAGCTAGATATAGACAATTATGTGTTAAAAGTATCGCTCAGACCAACCAACAACACATGCTTCTTTCTTAGTTCGATTGTGTATTAAATTAAAAATACATGATAGCATACATACAGACATACGTACATGCATACAGACAGACATATAGACATACATACATGCATATATGCATATAGACATACATATAGATACTGTTACGACTGTATGGTTTTAAACTAAGTAACAGAAAAGAGCGAAAACCTATAAGGTTTGTAAAATAGTTTATTTCCTCGAATACAAAGTGAAAATTAAAAAGAAGGAACAGTACTGTGAATTAAATCCAAAAAAGTCATAAAAGTTCTATCACAAGTCCAAAAGTATAGAGTATTCCAAATAAATTCCAGTGGTGTTCCGAATGAATTCAAATTTTGAATGTGTTGATGCACCAATAGCCTGGAATCGTGCTGATGTGCTTCCAATCATGATGTATCATAATGATATAATCCAAAATGTCTCTAAATGAACTCACAATGATCTCAAAATAGTGATTTAGTCCGAAAGTATTAATGCGCACATTGTAATTCCAATGAATAATTTAAATAACTAAATCATCTCAAATTAAATTAAGCACAAGCAAAAGGCTGATTCCATTTCGGATGTTAAGATAGGAATAATGTAAATAACCTTAACAGAAATACCTAAGACACAATAAGCGGACCAGGATGAGGGTCAATAGTTCATTTCTTGAACATTCTAAGTTGTAAATATAATCATGATATAATCATGTCTTTTACTTAAATTTTGATAAAGACCATGGCAAGAACATATCAAGACATCAAGTAAATCAGGAATTCCCTATGGGAAAACCAATGTCCTGAACTCAAATCCTAATGTAAAGATATTTACCTACAAATAATAATAATCTAAAAAATAAGCTACAACTATATACAAAAATAAGCTGTATAATATGTTGTTTACCAAAAGAAATACGCAGGTAATGAAGGCCCAAACTCATACCCTCAAGTATGGACAAAGGTCAATCACACAATTCAAATTAAACAGACAGACAGACAGGCATATAGACAGCATTGAATGAAAAGTCTATGGTCACACCTTTCAGCTTAGTAAACAAAAGACAGATCCTCTTAGATACTACTTCCCACCTGCACATACCGAACTCATTGTTTTTGATCAAGTGCTATTCGTTGTGTAAAGTTTCATACTAGTGCAGTATAACAAGGTACATCTGGATACGATTGTCAAATCCAGTCCAACCGTAAATGCCGTAATTATCCATGTAAAGCATGTATCGTCAATACAACTACTTGGAACTGTCACTAGCATTTTTACTCCAAGTCAAATAAGCAAAGAAGCACAAATAGCGCATTTTGCTTAAAACCTTTCAGACACCGGAGCCTATTACTTTTTTCTGAACGGGTTGCGACCGCATTCATCTAAACACTTCTTTAGATGAAAGAGTACTTTGCGACATGAACCTCCCACTTCCTGTTGAATTTTTCTAACTAATCGGATCACAAATTAATAAATTTGGGTTAGGGGCTAAGTGCGTAGTCAAATGCAAATAGGCACACCATACAATTTATGTTGATTTGAGATGGGAATACGATAACTTGTCTATAGTATTCAATATTTAAACTCTCTCTGATTATATTTATCCCCCATTATCTGATGATGATGTTCGTCCATCAGTGTCGATGAGGACCATTTAATGTCATTGATTCACTGGGGGTGGGTCCGGAGACGGCTGATCAGTCCAATCCGGGCCCGGAAGAGTCTGTTACAGTGGGGACATGAATGTACAGGCTGCTGACTGGGAGTTGTGGAACTGCTGTTCCTGGATTTGCACAGAGCACGTTTATCAGCTGCGTCCACCAGTCTTTTGTGCCCAAAGACTACCGCACCGGCATTGACTTGACTGCTGTCAGTGTCAATGCCAAAGTTCTTCAGCGAGGCTTTGAGTGTGTCCTTGTACCTCTTCTTTTGACCACCGTGAGATCTCTTGCCTTGCTGTAGCTCTCCATAGAACACCTTCTTTGGTAGGCGCTCTTCCGGCATGCGGACAACATGGCCAGCCCATCGGAGTTGTGCCTTGCACAGCTAGGTGTGCATGCTTGTCATGCCGGCTTGAGTGAGTACCTCTGTGTTCGGTACCTTGTCCTGCCATCTGATCTTCAGCAGTTTTCTCAAGGAGCTGAGGTGGAAGTGGTTCAGATTTTTAACATGGTGGCTATACACAGTCCAGGTCTCGCAAGCATAGAGGAGGGTGGGGAGAACAACCGCTGCGTAGACTTTGAGTTTGGCGGCAAGCTTGATGCCTCTCCTATCCCAGACATTTGAGCGGAGTCTGCCAAATGCTACGCTGGCTTTGGCAATCCTGGTGTTGACTCCTCGTCTATGTGGACTGCTCCTGAGAGGGTGCTGCCGAGGTATGTGAACCTGTCCACATGTTTGAGCTTTTGGCCATTGACAGTGATGGATGGTTCCAGGTAATCTTTTCCAGGAACTGGCTGATGCAGAGCCTCGGTCTTGCTGGTGGAGATGGTGAGTCCGAAGTTGGTGCACGCTGTGGAAAAAAGGTTCATGTTCTCTGTTGCATGCCTGCCTCCGTGCTGAAGTTGAGGGCACAGTCATCTGCAAACAGGAAGTCGCGAATGTTCTCAACTTGAACTTTGGTTTTGACTTGAAGCTTCCTCAGGTTTAACAACTTACCATCCAGACGGTATCGGAGACCGACTCCCACATCACTGTCCTGGCGGAGAACATGAGGCTGAAGAGAGTGGGGGCTAAGACGCATCCTTGTTTCACACCATTCGTATCAGCAAAGGGTTCGGAATAGTTACCCTGGTCCTGGACTCTGGCAAGCATGCCATCATGAAACTGCTTCACCATTTCAATGTAGACTTCTGGACATCCAAATCTGGCCATGACCTTCCAAAGGCCTTCCCGGCTGACAGTGTCGAATGCTTTAGTTAGGTCCACGAAGGTGGTGTATAGCTGGACATTTTGTTCCTGACACTTTTCTTGCATCTGCCTGGCAGCAAAGATCATGTCGATGGTGCCTCTCTCCTTTCTGAAGCCACACTGACTTTCTGGCAGTAGGCCATGATCAAGGTGCTCTGTGAGTCTGTTCAGCAGTAGCCTGGCGAGGACCTTGCCTGCGATGCAGAGTAGAGAGATTCCTCTATGGTTGTCGCAGGATTGGCGATTTCCTTTGCGTTTGTAAATGTGGATGATGGATGCATCGTTGAATTTCTGGGGTATGCGTTTCTGCTTCCACATCCCACAAAACATCTCTGTAAGTCTTTCCACTAGTTTAGGCCCACCAGAGCTCAATGGTCTTATGAGTTTCAGCACTGTTGGAGGGTCAGCCATTTTCTCGTTATCTCCACCTGGGGTAGATAGTTGATAGCTTCATCGTTGATGGAAGAGGGTCTGTTGAGGACACCGTCAAAGTGTTCTGCGCAGCGATCCAGTATCTTCTCCTTCTCGGTTATGAGCGTGCTGCCATCGGAGCTCAAGAGTGGGGCTGTGCTGATCTTACTGGGCCATAAACATCACGAAGAGCACTATAGAAATTTTTCATGTCGTGTCTGTCGGCAAAGGACTGAATATCATCAGCCTTTCGGTCCAGCCATGTGTTCTGCATCTCGCACAGTTTCTTCTGCACAGCTTGGCGGACTCTGCTGAAGGCATCTTTCTTTGCAGCGGACTTGGAGTCGATGCTGTACGCACGATGGATACGATGCTTCTCCTCTAGCAGGGACTGTATTTCTTCACAATTCTTGTCAAACCAGTCTTGGTGCTTTCTCGCAGTGACTCCGAGGGTTTCAGATGCAGTAGAGTACACCAGCTGTTTGAAGGCCGCCCAGCATTGCTCTACGTCGTTAGCATTAGAGTCTGTGGTTTCCATCTGGCTTGTCAGAGCTTCAGACAGAGCTTGCTCAGTGTTGTAGACTTTCAGCCTGGAAACGTTGAGGCGGTTTGGGACTTTAAATCCCTGTAGACGTCTTCAAGGTTGAATTCTAAAATTCATCTTGAATATCAGTAGCCTGCGATCTGTCCAGCAGTCAGCACCACACATGGCTTTGGTCACACGAACATCCTGCCTGTCACTCCTACGGACTAAGATGTAGCCAATCAGATGCCAATGCTTAGACCGTGGGTGCATCCAAGTTGTTTTGTTACGGTTGGGCAGACGGAAGACGGTGTTTGTGATCTGGAGATAATATGTTGCGCACATCCTCAAGAGCAGATGCCCATTGCTGTTGCAGTTGCCAATGCCATGTCTACCAATAACTCCCTCCCACGAGGTGTAGTCCGCGCCAACTCTGGAGTTAAAATCACCAAGAATGATCAGCTTGTCTGATTTTGGTACTGAAGCAATCAGAGCTTCCAGATCCTGGTAGAACTTGTCTTTGGCTTCCTCCGAGTTGGTCATGGTTGGTGCATAAAACTAATGAGTGTGGCTTGCTTTTTTCATGGTAAGGGTAGCTTCAACATTATTAGCAGGTAATTATTTCCCTTTGGTAAGCTGGAGAGTGTATTCACCAGACTCGACTGGATAGCGAAACCAACTCCAGACTCACGACGTTCATCTGTGCCACGTCCACTCCAGAAAAAGGTGTAGCCAGCTCCAACTTCAGTCAACTGGCCCTCGTCGGCCAAGCGAGTTTCACTCAGGGCTGCTATCTCTATCTTGTAGCGAGCAAGTTCTCTTGCAATCAGGGCAGTTCTTCTCTCTGGTCTGTCAGCCTCTGCACTATCCAATACATTGCGTATGTTCCACGCACCAAGACTGAAAGAACCTTTTGAGTTTTCTTTGTGTTTCGACCGCAAGAATGGGATTCCTTCCAGCCGCGGTAAGCTGGTCGGGGTAGTTGAAGCAGGCTTTTTATAGGGCACCTTTGCCAGCCCCTTCCTTAGGCTACGGAGGTAAGCAGCGCTATCCTGAAGAGGTCTGCTTAGTCACTCAGACGGCTGCCGAAGTCCATTTCTGCTTCAGGTCAATGGAAGACGACCCTATGGCCTGAGCCACCTGCGTGCAGGTCCGCCACTACGGCTACCAGTGCAGCCACACCTGCCGCTTCGCAGCTCGTCCATCGCCGCAGGACTTGGGTACGGGTGATGACATAAATGACTTGCGCGTGAGTTGGATTAAAGTGAGGGATAGTTGCGCTGCGTCAGTCTCACTCTCCTCTCCAGGCCCCACTTTGTCCAGTGGCAAGACATAGTCAAGATGGCTGGAATGGAGATTGGATGCAGTGGATGACCAAGGCGTCCTGCGTGTCTTGCCGTGCTCTTAGCGCTCCACGTCGCTTTGCTGGGTCCCCCTTCCTGCCCGTTGACCAGCTGGTAGTTCCTCCGCGCAGTCCGCCGGATCCAGTCTTCACATGCTGTGGGTGACAAGCCCTAACTCACCGAGGGTTTGAGACCCGTCGGCTACCCTCAACCTGGTTTAGCCGGTCAGTCGAAGCCGTTGCCCATGGTGTGGCTGCTGCGCATGCTACAGCATCTTGGAGCCACAGGTGAGAGCTGAGCGCCAAGTAGGGACCAAAGATGCACTAACTACCCCCAAAGGAGTACGACTGCTACCCACACCAGAGGTACTACCTCTCCATGAGAACCCTTACACCACCAAAAGGTCCTATGGGTATGAATATAACCCTTACACCGATTCATAAACCAGGGAAGCCAGTGAATATTCGAAACTGTTTTATTATTTATTTGGGTTTGTTTTTAGCTCTCTTAGAGGTTTATATTGCACAAATTGTATCCATAGGTATAATTTTATTTATAAATGCCTCCGGATTTGTTTTCTTCCTAATTCTCTTCCCATCCGCTATTGTTGAATACGTCCTTTCGTAAGAATGCATCGCACAGGCTCTTGCACGCAGTGCATATTGATGCGACGTTGAACTGATATCACCTGAAAGTAAATTGTAACTGGCATTTTACCTCATGGGACGCATTTAAAAGTTGAAAAAGAATATATTAAATTATATTGTTTATTAAATAAGTACTTGCGACTATTAGCAAATATGAAGAACACATATTGTTTAGGTAAAATTATGTTGGAAACTGAAAGAGCTTTTGTGTTGACTATAATATATCATTAACTAACTTGAAAATCAACTTTCTTCCCTGATATTCTTTACAAGAAAATATTAGTATGGCATGCAATTCAGATGTTTGTCTTATTAGGTGTTTCATATATTTTCATATATGTACCACAATCGCATGAAATTACCTTTTTGGGTGTGTCATAAACCATCGGA
Organism: Megalonaias nervosa; assembly: GCA_016617855.1. Classification (NCBI taxonomy): domain Eukaryota; kingdom Metazoa; phylum Mollusca; class Bivalvia; order Unionida; family Unionidae; genus Megalonaias; species Megalonaias nervosa. Next base: position 4,062 of record JAECUM010094574.1, on the reverse strand, counting down.
CATTGGGTTTTTGCCTGGATCACTCACTATTCCTTTCATCGTTAACCGCATTTAATAGATATACGGTAAACAGGGTAAGAGCAATCGAAAACATTTTTATTTGCCATAAGATAGCTTTTTCATGCATTTCCTGACCGTATCTGACATGTGAAAAAAAAACTAAAGTGTGTCTTTGAGAAAGACTGATTTCGACAAATCCCATTATTCTCCCGTCGTACATGGGATGAAATCTTAATTCCCGTAACGTGGAGTAAAATGAAAACAGAGTCGTGTAAGTCAAGTAATCAAACTTAAATACCAACGACTATTAAAAACAAACAAAACCTATTACGTTTAAGTATCACCCTTTAAATGTATTCAAACACACGTATAAATTGATTAGGAAAGTAAACCTTCAAATCGGAACGCAAAAAAAATAAACATGGGTCATCAGAAGAAACGAACTTACTATACGCATAACTTACTTTCCTGACTTAAAAAAAATCAACTGTGGTTTTGTGTGTAATTCTTACAAGTTGCATTTTACTGATTTCATTAATGTCACTTAAAGCTCGTTCATGTCTAGCTATTTGCCTGTAATAAACTTGTCTAACTATTGCCCTAGAATAACCTTGTCTAACTATATGCCTAGAATAAACTTGTCTAGTTAGCTATTGGCCTAGAATAAACTTGTATAATTATTGGCTTATAATAAACTTGTCTAACTATTGGCCTAGAATAAACTTGAGGCAGGGGTTTTACTTTCGTTCTGGTGATTTTGTTGGGGAATGTGAAAAGCCCTGAATGTTTCATTTATGGCTGCAGACGACACATCTGACACCGATTTATTTCTTTCACGTCAAAATCGAGATCCAATGTTAATCCGAGTACTTGCTGACCTTGTCACAGTAGTGAATAATATTCTATATTAGTAGTTGTTGAGTAATTTAAATGTAGCTGAATGCCGATCTCATACTTTATGCCAGTCAAGCTGGATTTGATAAATATATGATCTTGAACGTTAAGCCAGAGAAAAGCGTATAAATTATGTCATTATCTAGTACATGCCAGTGTTGCTTATTCAGAAAACAATGATGTCCTGCCTAAGGCTAATACAACATGAATACGTTTGAATGTACCCGGAAATTGTATGCATCATCAGGACTGAAGTTCACACTCTTTCAATCAATAGTTTCGTTTTAGACATAAACGCAGGGCAAGTGACTAAAGAAAGATCACTTGCCCTGGCACACATCAAACTTGCACCTGAAGGTCATATTTATTTAACTATTCTGACACGTTGCAACCAATTACATAATTTAAGAAAAAAATGCAAAAATGTTCTGGCTAGTTCATATTTTATATGGGTTTTGTTTTGTTTGTGCATTTGTGTGTTTGTTTTGTTTATGTGTTTGTTTGTGTGTTTGTGTGTTTGTGCGTTTGTGTGTTTGTTTGTGTGTTTGTTTGTTTTTGGAAGGGGTTATCAAAATAACTTACATAGTACTTCAACAAATATTACGTGACTTTGCTTACTACACATTTGGATTCCATTCTGTCTAAAGTAATGTTTTATCCAGGCTATGATATCAATCAGTACCCAATTAGTCCATGGTTTACTCTTTTTTATCAAAAGTATATGTAACCTTGACACATACATTTCTGATTCAATTTGATTCATTTTCATTTAAAGGTTTGCTTTTTCAGGTCCTGGCCTAACTTTCATATAACATTCTCAGCTTGGGTGGTGTATTCAATTCAGTTGGACAAGAACGCTTTTAATACACAATCGTCCTTAAAGAGATTGGGAGGGGGTAACCCAAAAATTAAATGGAGCAAAGAAAATTATTTTGGTATATATTGCATAAATTATATCTGAATTTTGTTTTAAAAATCGTAAATTGTGAGATTGTAGTTTTCGTTATTACTACAATGACGGATCAGAATGTCATTGTGTTCAATGTTGAGGGGGGTTTTTAAAAGTTTTTTTTCTGATTTGAATGTGTGACTTTACTTTGAGCACAATAGAGTACCTCTGCCACATTCGCTCCCAAGACTCCATGACTAAAACTTTTTCATTTAAACGATAAATTATGAATAAAATCAGGCGTTGCTCAAGAGAAAAAAATAAATATTCTTTTTAACCAGAATTAACATTTCGGTTCCAAGCCCATTATGGTTGCTTGAATACATGCCACGCATATATCGTAAATCGTGGTATGGCTCAATTGGAAAAACTTTTCTTCCTACTTTGTGTTTAACCTGTCATAACCACGCTCGATAGATAAAGTGTTGAATTATTTATTTTTAATCACTTCTTTTCTGATATCTTGTCAAAAAAATATTTTTAATACTAGTAATGCCATATGACAAACTGATACGTGATCACCGGCTGGGATATTTAGCCCTGTGTGGCTGATATAGGTCATATTACGACCACACGTGTGAATATCTTCATCGATTCCATTTCATTTAAAGCAATAAGTTCGTGTTTTTGTATCTCGGTATCTGTTTAATTAGATCCTAATTAGATCGTGTCTGTACAAAGGATGCGTACCATTTACAGAAAACAACGATGTCACATCTCAGTGGAAACCGCGAATTGCAACTCAAATAATAGTAGCCATAACTAGTGAGTGGAAAAAAAACTACCATCATGAGCACTTTGATAAGTCGTGAATCCCCTGTCTTGGCTTAACTGACCTGTCGGATTTTAGGAAAATGATGCACCCACTAATTAGCATTGTAGCATGCGTTGAAAAATTCGTGAAACTGTCACATGTGTTGTCGGGGTGATAAAGATTTAAATTGTATATACTATATAGTGTAACCGATACAAGTGACATATTTGACCGACCCACATATGGGAAAATTGGTACGAAAAACATTCAAAGGCGATTAGATTGGACAATGTGCCATTTTATGTTGGTATTATTGTATGGATTCATGTTACACTCTAGTTGATTGACTGTCGTCGCGCTAGGCCAAGAGGTCAGACGATCGCTTGAGTACCGGTCGATATATTTAACCACAAATGCACTACATTGCATGCATCAGCACGGGATATGAAAAATACAAGGTGCTAATTAATATTCTTGAAGGACATGTGAGTGCTAATTATAGCTAACCAGAACAGCTCAGAATAGAAAATAACTTACATTGAATGAAAAGGTTCTCGAGCCAAAGGTGGTATCAGGGACCGTAATACAGGCATGTATAGTAGTATAAGTAATTGAGGTTTTAAAACCAAAGAGGGTTTTAGGTCAGAAACCCTCACCCCCCTCTAAAATAAATATATTCTGACATTTTTTCTCCACCTCAGAGACCCCCTCTCCCTCGAAAAACCACCCTCCTCCAAATTTTTATCTCAGAAAATGATGAAATTTTGAAACCCAAAGAGGATTCTAGACTTGTAGATATTTTTATATTAAACAATAAAATATTACTATAAAATGTCCTTTTGTCAATCAAAGAGACATGTTGGATTTGATCTGATAAACAAATTTTGTAAGATTTAATTCGATTAGGGCAGCCTCAAGCTATACTGGCATAACAACTAAAATAATAAGCAATTGTATCAAAAACGTTGGTTATCGTATATCACCAAAATATGGATCAGTATGGTTATTCGCGACTGAAAATGACGAACGAATAAGAGGTTGGGCAGATGATCCAGTGATATTTATTGACAATATAGTTGATGCTTTATTTGATAACTATATTTCTAAAGCTATAAATATTTGTTTAAAACAATAAAAATAATGGTCCTCAGAGAGGACTGTTTTTGTAGCGTATTTACAGCAAGCATATTTACAGCAATTATATACATAATCTTAATTACAGTAGCGTATTTATACAAGGTCTTTTGTAGACGGCACAGTTACATATAATCTTAATTAAGGACGGCACAAAACACAGAATCTTAATTACAAAATCTTAATTACAGTAGCGTGTTTACAGTAGCGTATTTATATATATTTACAGTAATGTATTTACAGTAACATATTTACATATATTTACAGTAACGTATTTACATATATTTACATATTTACATATATTTACAGTAACATATTTACAGTAACGTAT
>JAECUM010094573.1:0-41046 GCA_016617855.1 Megalonaias nervosa | reverse complement strand
TCAAACCAAAAACAAATCATTTTGAAACCTGGAGGAAGTGGATCTTTAGGAGGTGTCATCATTCGTTCCCTCTTAAAATGGGATCCTAATGCTCCCAAAGTTGTCCCCAAGAAAAAAGCCACACCCAAACGTACCCAGAAGAAAAAGAGCAAGGGTGTCAAGACCAGGTCACAACCTCAGAAAAAGAAAAAGAAAAGCCCACAGAAAACAGCTTTTACTCGCAAGAGAGTGTCTCCAACAACTTCTCCTCCAGCAGTGACACCCTCTTCCTCTTTAGCGGCAGTAGCCGCGGCTCACAAAGTACCTGCCCCCAAAGTCAAAGTCCAAGAGAGAACGGGTGTGTTACAGAGTTTACTGGATTTGTCCAAGCAAGAACTGTCTCGATTTAGTCCGTTGCGAACTCCTCCACGGCGTGTGTTACCTGTCATCAAGTTGATACGACGTAAAGACAATCAGTGGCGACGCATTCCAGTATAAAATGACCTGAGGCAAACCATACGGATCAGTATTTTTTGTGCTACTGCACGTCCAAAGATGTTCCCTCCAAGAAGTGTACACCGTTACCATCGTCGTTCTTCTTCTTCGGTCCAAAAAGGAAAAGGAAAACGAAAAAGACAGTCACGTCATCCTAAGAAGCGCTTAGTCAAACATCGACGTCACCCCCAGAAAAGGCACACTCGTCCAAAGAAAAAGAGGAGTCACCAAAGAGGAGGATTCTTTGGTGATTTTGGAAAACACATCGTCACCTTTATGACAAAGCGATAGTCCCCCAAAAGGATAAAAGACCGTGCGACAAGTCATTGACGTTAGTGAATTTTTTTGGTTGTATGCCACGGAACCAACAAACCCACTGAGAAAGATGTCACCCCCAAAAAGACATTCCTCTTCTACCTCCAAAGGAAAGAAAAGGAAAGGACTGCCACCTCGTTTAGCCAAACATTGGGACATGTTGTCCGTCCTGTCCAAAGCTCCTTCACCCATGCGAAAAAAACTCATTCAAACAGCCTCCAAAGATGTTATTGATACCGTGTGCGAATGTTGTCTGAATGTCTTGAAAGGCACAATACCTTTGTCTAAACACCAGAAAGAATGCTTAGGCAAACATCGACACGTTCTTCGTCAAATGATCCAAAAGAAAATACCTATTCGTCAAAAGAAAAAGATGTTGGTGCAACGCGGAGGAATTTTACCCTTTTTACCCATGTTACTGAAAGGAGTCATGGGTACAATAGGAGGACCCTTACTGAAAGGAGTCATGGGAACAATAGGAGGACCCTTGCTGCAAGGAGTATTGGGAAACATGGGAGGATGAAGATCAAAAGGACCAAGAAGATAAAAGGGACCTCTGAAATCAAAAGATCTCAGACGTGATCCTTGAAATCTGATGGAAGGACGAAAACTAGCTTTAGTCCCTTACAAACGATGGATGGAATACCATCGTTGGCAAGAACAACGAACCCCACATTTACCTCCCAATCCTCATTTGACCGAGATGTCCCAGATACAACACGAACTGCAATCGTTGATGGATCGCAGCGATTTGTCAGAAACGGAAAAATCGCAACGGTACGGTCAATTATTGCAACGACTGCAACTCTTTCACCAGAAAGCTTTAGACGAAACAGCTCCACCCACTCTGAAAGATTTTAAGGCCTTGATGAAAAGTCCATCACCACCACCACCACTACCACCACCACCAGCGGTCAAGACAGACACAACCCCACGAAGGCCTGAGGAAGAAGAGGCACGAGAAGTTTTTCAAACACCGTCAGCAGCTCCCATTCCTAGTAAGATTGCAGCGTCCTTGTTGACCCCTTCCCCTACACCGCAACGAGAAGAACTTAAAGCTTGGGTTAAAAAGATGATGTCTACTCCACCTTCGACAGAGGTGAAAAAGAAAGAAGGGAAACCAGAAGTGAAAAAAGAAAAGAAGACCAAAGCCATTCCATTACCACCACCACCACCACCACTACCTTCCACTTCTACGCCCGTGGCACATCGGACACGTAAGACCGTTTCCAAACCACCCCCTCCTTCCATTCAGACTAGCATTCGTGAAAATTGGATCACTTATTAAAACATGGAGAAGGTGTTAACCAGCATTTACTACGATCCAGCTCATCCTGCAGGTTACGGAGGAGTTCAGAAATTGTATCGTGCTGCCAAAACTCGACTGAAAAGTATCCGTTTACCTCAGGTGCAACGCTGGTTACAAGAACAAGCCACGTACACCTTACACAAACCCATTCGACGAAAATTTTCCAGAAGTCGCACCCAAGTGGAGGGTATCGATCACCAATGGCAAGCCGATTTAGCCGATGTCTCTCATTTAGCCACCTACAATCGTGGCTACAAATATTTGTTTTGTGTCATCGACGTCTTTTCCAAATTTGCTTGGGTCGTACCATTGACTTCCAAATCGAGCAGTGAGTTAGTGCGAGCCCTCAAACTGGTGTTGAAACAAAGTGGTCGTCACCCTCTTCGATGGCAAACGGACAAAGGCACCGAATTTCTAAACCAAGCTTTCCAAAAAGAATTGAAGAAACGTGACATTCATTTTTTCACCACCGAGAATCCCGAAACCAAAGCCAGCATCGTGGAACGTTTTCAACGTACCTTGAAAGAACGCATGTGGAAATATTTTACGCATCAACACACTCTCAAGTACATTGACGTCTTGCCACACCTCGTTCAATCGTACAACCAATCTTACCATCGGAGCATTGGACGTGCCCCCCAAGAAGTGACTCCCGACAACGAAGTGACCGTCTTCGAGCGCCTGTTTGGACCGTCCACGACAGTGCCTGTCCCCAAGAAAGGTGGAGTGTTGGCCACGGGAGATTGGGTACGCATTGGCAAAACCAAACGCACTTTCGACAAAGGTTACTTACCCAATTGGACCACCGAATTGTTTCGTGTCACTGAACGTGTGCGTGGTCGTTATCCTCCCGTCTATAAATTAGAGGACATGAACGGGGAAGTGTTAAAAGGAACGTTTTACTTACCCGAGTTACAACGTGTGACCAAAAAAGAAGACGACGTGTACGAGATCGAAAGCATTCTCGATCGAAGAACTCGTAAAGTAGGAAAGAAACGTGTCAAAGAAGTCAAAGTACGTTGGAAAGGATATCCTCCCAGTTTTGACTCTTGGATCGACGCTTCGCAACTCATCGACTATAAAAAGAAGTGACCATCATGCCCTTCAACACAGTCTCAGCTACTGCAGTGACCACTCCTTCCCCCAGTTCTTCTCTGCAAGATCTACAAAAACAACCCTTGTGGGTGTGGTGTGGAGAACGTGTGCCTAAAACTCAAATCGTCTTTTTCTGCCAAATCTTTGTGGTGTATTGTGTCATCGGTGCTGCCATTGCCAATTTGAGTTTGCAACAAGGAGATAAACAATTGTGGACCATTTTACTCAGCAGTTGCATTGGTTACCTTCTTCCCAATCCGTCTCTGAAATATTCCTCTAACGGAAACAACAACAACGGGAGCCTTGTGTCCAACGTCAGTTCCAACAGTCACCCTAACCATCCTCTTTTAGACACTCCTCTCACTTCCAGTGACTCCTCGGATACTAGAACTGTGGAATTATGAACAACCAATTTTACTTAACGTTACCCAGTGACAGTTCCATGGAGGTGTTTCCCAATAACACTTTGTGCTGTTTCTCGGCCAAATTACCTCAGGCCATCCGATTGGATCACGAAGCCCGTTGGGAAGTGGCTTTGGTAGAAATTATTCACCCTACACAAATCAAAAACATCGTCGAAAATCAAAACACTTTGACGATAGAAGTTTGTGACGATCAAGTGCAACAATTCATGGATGAACGCGCTAGTGGTGGTGGTGTAGCTGACTTTATCAAAACACCAAGCCCCATAACTAAACGAACCACTTATCTGTTGAAAGTTCCTGCAGGTTATTATTTTAGTGGTCAACATTTGGTGAACACCATAGCTGAGAGGTTCAATTTCATGTTTAGTAAAGCTTTGGAGAAAGCCAAAAAAAGTGTCACCATCGAGTACCACAAAATATCTCGTCGCCTACTGATGAAATTTTCTGAGGACAAAATATTGGCCATTACATTTTGTCCTGAATTGTATGACATTTTGGGTGGAGACCCTAAGTTAATCAAGATTGCAAACGAAATACCAGCCGTGACCAGTAACGTGGATTTTGCGAAATATTTTCGATTCCCTGTAGAAATGAACCTAGGACTGAATTTGATTTTTGTGTACTCCGATGTGGTGGAGTACAACGTAGTGGGACACACCTCCGTACCGTTACTGCGTGTCATTCCTTTCAAAGTGGATTCTGCCACGAAGGCTGACGAGGAAGGTGGAAACACCTATCACGTTCACCGTGAATTTGTAAATCCTCACTATTTGTCCGTCAGTAAGCCGTATTTCGACACTGTCAACATTACTATAAAAGGAGATCTGGGGCAAAATATTCCATTCACCAAAGGGAAAGTCACAGTGAAACTCCATTTTCGAAAACGATTACTCTAACTTTTTGTCAGTCATGTATCCTGTGTACCAAGGAGTTGCTCGACAGCGAGGACATGGTTTAGGTGATATGCTCAAATCGGCCTTTCGTACAGTGGTTCCCATTTTGAAACCGATGGTGACACGAGGATTGCACGCCTTAAAAGATGCCGCGTTGACGCAAGGTAAAGAATTTCTCCAAAATGTCATCATTGACAAACAAAGCCCCAAAGAAGCTTTCTTGAGAGCAGGCAAAAATGTTTTGCTTCAAACGGGCAAAGACCTTTTGGGTCGGCGAGAAACTCCTATAAATGCCCTGGGCAATGCTGAGTTAGGCATTCCTGCTTCCCTGAGGCCACAGCAAGGACAAGGCAGAAAAAGACGACGAAAACACCCTTTCAGAGGACTTCACGCCCCTAGAGCTAGAAAGACAAAGAAAAGAAAAACCGTCCGAGAGTTAGACGTTTTTGATTATTAAAAAAAGGAAAATGATGCACCGAGAGTCTTGTGCTTGTTCCAAGTCGGAACTGGATCTGTTTGCCATGCCACCCACCATGATGACGATGCAAGAATCCCAATGGGTGGAATTTCATCCCGTCTCCTCTTTGGTGGATTCCGCTCCCATCGAGTTTGAAATCAAAGGACAGCCCGAAGATTACATCGATCTGAATAATAGTTACTTGTATCTAAAGCTGAAAGTGATCAAAACCGACAACACCAATCCAGGAGCCGATGCCGCAGTAGCTCCCGTCAACAATTTCATACATTCCTTGTTCAGCGAAGTGGATTTGTACTTGAATAACAAACTGATCAGCAGTAGCACGGATACTTACCCTTACCGAGCGTACCTAGAAAATCTCTTGACGTACGGAAAAGAGGTCAAGAACACTCATCTGGATGCTTGCGTGGTATGGAAACCTGACACTGCAGGTGAGAACACGTTTAACGACAGAGCCCTGACAGCCGATGACGATCCTCACAATGTGGGTTTTAACGATCGTCGAAGGAAAATCCTGCAAGGTCGTAGTTTAGAACTGATGGATCGTTTGCATTTGGACATGTGGTTGCAAGAGAAGTATTTGCTGAACGGAGTGGATATTCGCCTGAGACTCAATCGCAGCAGTGTCGCTTTCCATTTGATGGCTCAAGCCAACGAGTACAAAACCATCATCCAAGAAGCCAGACTTTACGTGCGACGTGTAGAAGTGTTACCTAAAGCGGGAAACGACATCAGTCAAACATTGAGCAGATCGACCGCCAAATATCCGATACGACGTGTCGAAGTGAAAACATTCACCATTGCTACTGGACTCCGATCCAAGATCGAAGATCATCTGTTCCAAGGACAGTTACCCAAACGTTTAATCGTTGGTATCGTCAGTAATGCAGCCTTCAACGGAGCCCACGATCAAAATCCTTTCCAGTTTAAGCACTACAGAGTGTCCAAAATTGAAGTCAGTCGCGATGGCAAGACTTTGTGTACCAGACCCTTCGAACCTAACTTTGCCCAGAAGAATTACTTGAGATCGTACTTGTCCCTGTACGAAGCTACGGGGCAACTAGGAACCAACGCCAGTCACGGTATTTCGTACGAAGATTATGTCGGAGGTTACACTTTGTGGGCCTTTGATTTCACTCCAGACCAAGGCAGCGACGAGGGACATTTCCACCCTATAAAATCCGGTCAACTGCGTGTGGAACTTCAGTTTGCAGAAGCTCTCACTGAGACGGTCAACGTCATCCTGTATGCTGAATTCGATAATACCATAGAAATCAACAGTTTGAGAGAAGTCATTCTAGACTATTAGACACAATGGAAGACTCCTATCCCTCTTTAAACAATGGAGAATCTTTGGACATGGAATGGGAGGATAGCGTGAAAACAGAACCCCAAGACGAAGTCAAAGAGGACGAGGTAGTCGTCAAGTCCAGATGGCCAGAACAAGAACAACATTTAGTGTCCTGTTTTGCTAAACACCTGGCGGATAAAATTACGGAACTGAGTAAGAAAGATTGCTATGGATGTCAAAACGATCATCCCAGTCAAATTCAACACGATAAATGTATGATGATGAGTCAAGAAGAAAAATTGGACGAGTATCTGGACGACGCTTGGAGTCTCATCTCAGAAGAAACCGTGTTGCATGAGTGGTATAAAGGCTTGCGTGATCATTCCTGTCCTCCACTGACTACTCTAGAGATCTATCGCATCGAAGCTCTCTTAGCCCAGAGTGCGGAGACAAGGCAAAGAAACGGATACTTGACAGATCGTTTCAAACAAAAAGTCAGAATTGAATTGATGACTTATCATTACCTGTGAAAAAAACAAAAACAACACAACAGAACATGGATACCTGGGAACTTTATTACCTTTTGAACAATAGTTCGTATACTGCTTCTTGGAATCCTGTCGTGTGCGCTAAAGATGAACTACCTCATCGCAAACCTCAAGACCATCAAGCTTATGTCATCAACACGGACGAAAGTCATCTTCCAGGCACTCACTGGGTTGCCGTCTACTTCCCTCAAGAGAATTGTGTGGAATATTTTGATTCGTATGGATTACCCCCTTTGGAAGACGATATCATTGACTTTATGAGAAGAAATGCCCAGACGACACGATACAATAATGTGAAATTACAAGGCACAGATTCCATGGTGTGTGGACAATATTGTGTATATTTTCTTCATCAACGCAGTCTTGGATATCCTTTAGAACATTTAGTGACTTATTTTGATCGTCACTCTTCTAGAAACGATGAGAAAATAGATCGATGGTTTTGTGACCATTATAGTTATCTTTTGTCTTTAGCTAGGAAACGTAGTGTACATCAATGGCCTCATGACTTCCATCAATGGAAATCTCACATGATTTCACAACGTTGTCAACCTTGTCAAAAATAATTTGTTTGATGTTACTTGTTACTTGTGACTTATGACTTGTTACTTGTTACTTGAATAAAAAATGTTGTGTTTTGAAAAAATGTGTCTGTCGTTTGTTTTCAAAAAAACACTGTGAATATATGCTCTTTGACTTCTTTCTATCCCTCATCATGACATTCGCTATCATAGCGTTCCGACACTAAAACCAGGTAGGGATGTTTTCTATCGCGTCCGCGTTTGAACCATATAAAGCGGGTGGGTCTCCAGTCTGACCATTCACTGTTGACTCGTCAACCTATGAAGATGCCTTCCAGACTAGCCCAGCTGAACGAAGCTTACGTCAATTTACATCGTGTCAGGCTAAACCTGATACCGAAGCCTGAAGAAATAGAGAATGTTAGGATGCTCTCCACAGTCCAAGGTCTGATAGAAGAGATGTTTAGAGAGGAAATTAAAAAAGAACAAGAAGAATGGACTGAGAAATACAGACTTCAGAAGAAGCAGAGAGAAGAACAACAACAACAGCAGCAGCAGCAGCAGCAGCAAGAACCAGACAGAGGTTTTGTGGACTGTCGAGTAGACACCAAAGAATTCTCTTTCTCTTTTCGCAGAAGCAGACCGTATCCAATAGGAAAGCCTACTGCCAGACGGGGACGCAATCTTAGACAGTAAAAAAAGATTGCCATTACTTCCGTGAACACAAAAAAAACAGCCCTTTTCAGGGCTACCCAATACTCTCGAAAAGACATACTCATTCAATTTGCCAAAATTTGTCATTAGAAAATAGAAGTGTGTCTATAAGCACTTCGTTTCTTTTGTCAGTAAAACAAAATATTTGTGTGTTTGTATGTTTAAAAAAATAGAAGTGTGCCTATAAGCACTTCGTTTCTCTGTCTTGTCCAATCGTGTCTGCCTGTGTTTGTAAGTAAAAAGTAAAAAAGTCAACGTGAGTGCTTCTTTTAAGTCCGCGTGTTACATGTGATGGTAAATTTGAGTGCTAGGGAATGTTTACTTTCACGTCCGTGCTACAAGTATATAAATCGGTGCGATCGTCAGTCTGGTTACCCACGTTGACGTAGCAGCTGAAACAACATGAGTAGACTCACAAAACTAATAGAACTCCAGATGCACCTGGAGCATGCCAGGCGTCTCCTGGATGAACTGACTATGGAGGCGCTTGCAGAAAGTGACAAACTTAAGGAAGAGGAGGAGAAGAAGAAGAAAGAAGAGGAGAAGGAAAAGAAGCGAGGGATACTACCTCACCTCATGCTAAGACCTCTGTGTGAGGTCAAACCTGAGGTGAGGACAACAACGTCTCCACAACCAGTAGCAGTACGGCAAACTGTACCAAGAGTCACTGTCCTCCAAACAGAAAACTGGGAGGAGGAATTAGAAAGGCAGAGGCAAGAGTGGGAGCCTCGACGTCAGCATCCCAGGGTGATAAATAGAAGAAGAAGGGAACAAGTATTCACTATCCCTCAAACTGAGGAGTGGGATAGTGAAGCAAATCAACCTCCCTCTGCGCTCCCAACCACACGCATCAATTGGGAGCAGGATTGGGGCCGGCGATGCGTGTGTGGTGCCCGCCCTGGGAGATGTCACCATTAGCCAGGTGCATCTGAAGTTTAAAAAAACAGCCCTTCTCAGGGCTAACCAGATCTCTAGAAAAGAGAACCTATTCAATTTGCCAATTCGTGTGAATGTAGTGTAGTGTGAATATAAACACTCACTCTTTACTGATGTGTGTGTGTGTGTGTGTGTGTGTGTGTGTGTGTGTGTGTGTGTGTGTGTGTGTGTGTGTTTGCATGCGCGTTCGTTGGTGTGAATAGTATATGGGTGTGTGTTTTTTCTTCTCTTCCTTCGTTGGTGTGATAGTATAATGTGTGTTTTATGCTTGCTCGTTCGTTGGTGTGGATAGTATATAATATGTTTTTTTCTCATCCCGATTGTGTGGATGGTATGTTTGTGTGTTTTATGCATGCTCGTTCGTTGGTGAGGATAGTATATTGTGTGTTTTATGCTTGCTCGTTCGTTAGTGAGGATAGTATAGTGTGTGTTTTATGCTTGATCGTTCGTTGGTGTGGATAGTATATAATATGTTTTTTTCTCATCCCGATTGTGTGGATGGTATGTTTGTGTGTTTTATGCATGCTCGTTCGTTGGTGAGGATAGTATATTGTGTGTTTTATGCTTGCTCGTTCGTTGGTGAGGATAGTATAGTGTGTGTTTTACGCTTGCTCGTTCGTTGGTGTGGATAGTATATAATATGTTTTTTTCTCATCCCGATTGTGTGGATGGTATGTTTGTGTGTTTTATGCATGCTCGTTCGTTTGTGTGTTTTATGCATGCTCGTTCGTTGGTGAGGATAGTATATTGTGTGTTTTATGCTTGCTCGTTCGTTGGTGAGGATAGTATAGTGTGTGTGTGTTTTATGCTTGCTCGTTCGTTGGTGAGGATAGTATATCATATGTGAAGTGAGTGTAAGGCATGTTTTCCTTCACGTCCGTGCTTGAAGTATATAAAAGCATAGCGTTCGTCATTCGCGCCATTCTACACAGAATAAAGAGGAACAGAAAAATGGATTTAATCAACAAGTTAAGAGATAGTTGGTGCTGGATGGTAGATGCAGTCTATGTAGTGGAAAAACTTCAAAAGGGGTGGAGGTTTGAAGTCAGCCTAGACTTTATGGCGAGACTCAAAGCAGCAAGTTATCATTTGCAAATGATAATAATGGAAGAAGCGGATAAGTTGAGAGGTTTCAACTATCCAAAATATGTGAGAGTAGGAACCTTGAAGGAGATTTTGGATATTGTAGTTGAATTGGAATCTTTTTTGGAAGGTATCTTCTCTTTAACAGAATGGCCTTTTGTCAAAAAAGGCTTAGACAATATCAAGAAAGCGGAAGAGCTAATGAGAAAAGTACTGGAAGAAGAAGTAAAGAAGATCAAGGAAACGTGGAAGAAAGAAAGAAAGGACAAAGAAAACCAAAAAAAGAAAGAAGAGTTTGAGAAACTAAATCAGAACTGGATGAAAATCCAACAAAAATTCAGAACTCTCGGACATCCTGACTGGATGCCCGAAGAAGAAAAGAGAAAGAAGAAAGGAATTATTCAAAAAGTCAGGACATGGTGGAAGAACTGGAGAAGATAAAAGAAGAAGAAGAACCCAAAGGCCCTTTTCAGGGCCACTTCCAATGCCTCGAAAAGATCTTAATTTTCATTTGGTCTCCACCCTAAACGAATACATATAAAACCCTTCCTCTACTAAAAGAAACACGAACGCTCTTGATTCGTGTTTGTCTATAGCCCTCTCTCAGGTAGCCTGACGTCACAGTACTTCTCTTTTTGCTACATTGTTACCAGTATGACGTCATGCCACCTGGCGCTTATCGCTCTACAAACCCACAGTCTCCTAGTAGCCGCTCTACCAAATTTCCATTGACGCTATACAGACCCAGGGTGTTCTAGTCCCTCTACCCCATTTTTCCATTGACGCTATACTGGCCCAGGGTGAGATTTTATTTCTTGAGGCTATACTGGCCCAGGGTGAGATTTTATTTCTTGAGGCTATACTGGCCCAGGGTGAGATTTTATTTCTTGAGGCTATACTGACCCAGGGTGTTGACCTACTTTCTTGAGGCTATACTGGCCCAGGGTGTTGACCTACTTTCTTGAGGCTATACTGGCCCAGGGTGTTGACCTACTTTCTTGAGGCTATACTGGCCCAGGGGGGGTCTGTAATGCTAATTCCCATTGAGGCTACGGTAACCCACTATACTACTGTCAGGTTACATGGTTATAATCATTCCAATAAATGTGCCATATATACCTAATGTATTGATGTACTATATGTGTACAAACTTCTAAAATCAGCTTGAAATCCAACACAGAATAAATTTGAAATGGTATAATTTGTTTGACAAAATAATGACAGACACAGATCCTTAAATTTCACTCACTGAGACAACATTGGATTGAATACTGATCCACAAAAGAAATGGACTGAATACTGATCCACAAAAGAAATGGACTGAATACTGATCCAGAAAAGAAATGGATTGAAACTACAGTGAAGATGTTCTAAACCGATCTGAAGTGCAGCTCACATTGAATTGCTGCAGGTAATTCGTCATGCTATTTTCACATTGAATTGCTGCAGGTAATTCGTCATGCTATTTTCACACTGAATTGCTGCAGTAATTCGTCATGCTATTTTCACATTGAATTGCTGCAGGTAATACGTCATGCTATTTTCACATTGAATTGCTGCAGGTAATACGTCATGCTATTTTCACACTGAATTGCTGCAGTAATTCGTCATGCTATTTTCACTTTGAATTGCTGCAGGTAATACGTCATGCTATTTTCACATTGAATTGCTGCAGGTAATTCGTCATGCTATTTTCACACTGAATTGCTGCAGTAATTCGTCATGCTATTTTCACTTTGAATTGCTGCAGGTAATACGTCATGCTATTTTCACATTGAATTGCTGCAGGTAATTCGTCATGCTATTTTCACACTGAATTGCTGCAGGTAATTCGTCATGCTATTTTCACACTGAATTGCTGCAGTAATTCGTCATGCTGTTTATAAATAAAATGAGAATCGATAATTCAGACATACAGAGCAGTCAAGCATAATGCTTGTAAAGGGGTTCGGTGTGTTGGTGTGCCCCTCTGTTAATTGATTTGGCGATCATTATCTAGAGGGTGACATCCTTCGCTGTTGTTGCCCAATGTGAGTGGAGAGATAGAACATAAATAGAGAACTGAGCGAGACTATTGAGAAGAAATAAACAAATACGAGCCCCCTTAAGCAATAAAAATAAAATAAATTTTAATTAATTAATACATAAACTAAAAATTGCAATTTCAATCCAACAGATTTACATTAACGGAATTTAATAGCAGTGTTCAATTTACGGATTCGTTCATCATAGTAACGAGTGGTGAAAAGAGTACAATGTCCACGTCCGATTTGCATCAGTGTTACGTGACAAGGGCTCGTACTCAGTAACAAAGAAAAGAGTGAAGTCAACAAGCTTTGTATATTTTAACAAAATAATTTATTTCCCTAGAAAACAATGTAAAAATTGGTAAATTGGACTTACGGTTTGTGAATATAATCCAAAATTTAATCCTAGGAATGAAAAATACAAGTTCTATCACTAAATAATTCTATTAGAATCCAGGTTCGAATCTCGACGACATACAAATATGGAAGGCGATGACGTCAGATGTGGTCCATGTACGAATATCAACAATTCCTCAATTGAATCACAGTTTTTGTTTCCGAATAATTCCAGAATAAATTTCCATGAATATCTTTCAGAATTTTTTATAAGAAAGTCAACTTTTAAAGTTTCCAGGAGAATAAGTTATTGAATCCAAAAAAAACAGATGAAAAACAAACAACCTGACAACAAATAAAAAAAACACCTTGTTCCTTCAAGATGTTAAAACGACTCTGACAGAAAAATATTAAGAATGCGTATTTAAACCCCAAAAACATCATTTCAGTCTCGCGAGATGGGTCATGTGGTCTCTTACTACAAGAGATCTATCACGTACACCAGTGTAGCCCCACTTAAGAACCAATAATAAAAAAAACGTTGTTTACACATGATGATCACGCAAACAAAGTATGGCCTTGATAGTGACCAATCATTTTAACTGCCTGTTTACGAACTTTCCAACCCAAGAAGAACTAGGTTAACTAAAAATAATTCTCATGTAACACGTTTTACGTCTTAGATAAACAACATTTACTAAAAGAAAATATCGAATTACGGAAAAAATAATTTCGAATCTCATGAAAATATTCATTACAATAAAATGTAATGAAACAAAAAAATAAAATATAAAGAATTTCAAAACTAACACACAAACAATTTAATTACATATACGTAACATCAGTTAGCGTCTTTCCTCTATTGATTTTGTGTATTCCACGTCTAGCGTGTATGCTTGGTTCTTCCTCTGACCCTTCTATTCCGAACTCTCTATTTGCGGACTCCCCTCTTGGACTGTCCTCATCGGGGTCTCTCGAGGAGGGATATATAAAGCTGTTCCCTTAAATGACAAGATTACGACTAAAGCTCTATATGTATCACCATCTATCCGTATATATTAATTCTCTCACGTTACTCAGAAGCATAATTAGCTATCCTTACTGCATCAATTCTGACATAAGATGACCTTAATGATTAACGGTCTTACAAATTTACTGTATTTGAGGTAAGGTACCATCGTTATCTCTAGTTACAAATGACTATTGCAATATACATCCAAGTCTGACCTTAATTAAACAGTTCATCGCCCTCGCTCCCCGCGGCGATTGACTAGAAATTAACACGTACGGTGTATACAACAATACTGCCGTATATATCTGCATACGCTACTATACGTCTTCTTACTCTAACTAGTCAGTTCGACTCAATAAGATAAATGCTCGATTATTATTGCATAAGATTCACTAAATTCTAGCTTACAGTAACCAATAACCTACAGGATCATTTAAGCATTACAAAATCATATACAAATATGCAATCATCAACTCACGATAACCAGGATCGTCCTACAAAGGAAATAACTTCATATAACCATAAGAAATTCTACACATTTGAATATTTGGATTAATCCATAAATCCCTATGAAATACTACACATCTGAATATTTGGATTACATCATAATCCCTATGAAATACTACACATTTGAATATTTGGATTACATTATAAATCCCTATGAAATACTACACATTTGAATATTGGATTACATCATAAATCCCTATAAAATACTACACATTTGAATATTTGGATTACATGCAATCCGTCAATTTTATCAATGAACTAATAACTGTAAAATTAAAGAAATAAATTGCATAGCAACTCTAACATATCAACAGATTTCTAGAAATTGAATAAACGATACATAGCATGGATCATAAGCATATCGAATGCATATGCATAAAACCAAACAACAAAATAGAAAATTACATGGAAATTAAAATTGCGTACCTTAATGCTGTTTTCTTTTCCACGCAATCGTGCGTCCTATCACTATAGCCCGTCTTTTCCTTTCAAGACAGCTATCTGGCCTCCTTACTTGTTAACGAGGGAAAACTCTATACTTAAGTTTTCCACCGGAGTCGAACTCGCCTCTCTCAGGAAAATTTCTGAATAAAGAATTTTGACTAAGGTCGGTAAATTTAAACTCCCATAACTTCCAAAGTGTACGCCTTAATTTTAACTGACCAATCGAAAGCAACTGTTCCTAAATTTTCCCCAAAATAATCATGTCTTTCATCAGATTTTGACAGCCTAGAATACGATGCAATCAACTTTCCTTTGAAGATCAATTATTTGACATGAAGTTCTTTCATGCAGTTATGGTCGGTAACTCTAGTGTACTTTCCCATGATAGCGTTACGGTCAATTCTACTGAACCTTAACGCGGATCCTTTTATGTTTCAGAGATGAAATAAGGGAAATATCAAAGTGACCTTTCTCAAAGACTTTTCTAGCTTGACTATGATAAAATTTTAATGCGCAATTCATTCAACTTGAAGATTCAGTACTTCTTCAAAATTCGATACATTACAATGCTATTCAATTTATATCTTCTAGTTATAATACATATAAGGAATTCATATTCTAGAAGGCAAAAATGGAGGTATTAATATCAGTAGCGTCATATTGGGTGTCTATGATTTTGGTAGCTGAGAGATGTAATCTCCTACGATACCAGACATTACCGTAGAATCACACGCGAGTGTATGATTCGAACATTTCTGTACAAACCCGTGGTAAGATTTTCTCCCGCATGCGCGATCAAGTGAAGTCACTATAACAGGGCTCATGGTCATTCCGTACCCATGTCGTTTCGTACCCAGTGGAAATTGGTCGTTTCGTACCCAAGGTGCTGGTCGTTTCGTACCCAAGGTGCTAGTCATTTCGTACCCGAGGCGCTGATCGTTTCGTACCCATCAATTTACAAGGTCAAATATACAGTATTGTCATATTAACTGCTCCTTCTCTAGACCTAATCTTTTTCCTACCTTAAAAATTGCATGAGCAAAGCATATCCGGGCAAAAATTGAATAAACACAATTAATTACATTAATTGTATTGTTTTCACTTTATAAAACCATCTATGTACTAAATAGAATTAAGAAAAATTCACATTGCCAGTAAAAATGAAAAGAAAACGTTGACCAGGTTTAAATAACTGAATAAGTCCATTCTTTTTTCTATCGTTCAAATTAACAAACAGTCATATTTCTTGGTATTATTTAGTAATGACTAACGTGACTGAAAAAATTACAAATGTTTATCCTCTCAAAGCAACTACAAATTCTTCGATCTTTTAATAATGGGGCTGAATGCAGATAAAACAGTGTTGCTTGATTAAGTTTCTCTTCTCCAAGGACCAATACTGGTGTTAATTTCAATTTTTGTCGCCAGCTTTTAAAGGTGTTGAACGTGGTATACTATACAGACCTCCAGGCCACTTTTTTGGTAGACTGTCGGCCGCATTAGGATACTTGTGCAAAGTTTTGGACACTTTCAACGATCTTTGTGGCTTAATGATAAATTTTAATTCATTGTATATAACTCCATGTTTGCCTTCTGATCATTATACGAAATTATTAGTGCCTGAGTAAAACAAATTTAAATTTCCGAAGTTATAGTAAATCCCCAGTAAACAAGTGAGGTAAATATAGTATTAATGTCCAATAATTCTTGACACGGAATTTATTAAGATTTCTCCGAATCAAAAGACTGCTGAAAAACAGAGACCTCGTATAATTATTTCAAAGTAAAACAAAAACAAATAAATAATCAAACATCTGTGAAACTGAACTAAGCTTGAAAGCTTCAACTTGCTAGATATCCGTGGATTTTAACATCTGATGACTTAACATTTCAATTATGCTTCCGTTAAAGTATACAAGGTCATGTAGAAGTCATATAATATTATCCCTTAATTATGGTCCTATTATTATTATTATTATTATTATTATCCATTTATATATAGCCGTTACTTCACTAATATGTAGATTCATTTTAGCATTGATCGTTCGAGTAAGTTCCTTTGTAATTTTGTATGCATCTATTTATCTATCTATCGGTCTATCACAAAGGAAAAAACCAACATAGAAATAGTTTATTAAGATGAAATGAAAATTGCATGTGCTAGTATATTACAATGCTTCATCTTGGCGATCCAAAGATGCTCACTCGCACATGGTAATACCTGTAATGAAACAAAGAACAGCTTTAAACAGTTTGAAATACGTATGAAATATCTTTTTTATGATATTGGTGGTTACATTTGTACTTTAGGTATGAAACGACTATAGCATTGAGTACGAAACAACCGGCACCTTGGGTACGAAACGACCATTGCTTTGGGTACGAAACGACTCATTTGGGTACGAAACGACATGTGTACGAATCGATTTGGGTACGGAATGACCAGGTTCGCTATAACAGGTGCCGCAGTCAGGCCTATATTATTGATTGAACCATATTACAGCATAAGTAAAATTATTGATCGCCACGTCACTGTGCAAAATATTATGCTGCTATTATTTTCTATGTGGCAGAGTTAGTGCGAGAACATTTTATACTGGTAGAGTTAGTTAGAAAATAGTGTACGCTGGCATAGTTAGTGTGAGAATAAATTACGTTAAACAAGTTCAGCGGTATATATAAATGGTGGAATATTCACCGATTGATGCGTAGATAATTTTGAAAGAGTTTTATGAGTGTATCTGATTCTGAGATTAGTACTGGATTGTGCATAACGTTGCAGAAAATTAAATCGTTCTTTCGCTTAAATGCATTATACAGATATGTTGCTGTTGTGGAATATACGCCATTTTCAGCATACTGCTAGACATGGCGGTCAATATATCTGGCGGAGGAAGAACCCGAGGAAACCCAGGGAAGAACCACATATCCACAGGAAGTTTCTCACATACGCACGTTGGCCGAGCCCGTGACTCAAATCTACACAGGCAGAGGTGAGATGTCAGTGATCTGTAAAGACGAGCGACTACTCGGTCACCTGGGACATCTCATACTGATTTGTTGAAGAGGCCCATAAGATGTTGAATGTTTTTCAATCACATACTTTTATGAATGATATTCAACTTAGGAATTACCTTGGAGCAATAAATGAATTAGAGAAATGCTTTGTGCACTATAATATAGATAGGAACATTGTGTCCAAATAAATTGTAGGCGATTGCGAATTGTTAAGCAGCGCCTTTTTTCTAAAAGATCTTAGTAACATAAACGGCAAAATATGGGATGAAATTTTAAAAAATCCTATTTTGTTAGAAGATAATTCTGATACAATTATCGAACAATAACTAGGTTTGGATTAAAATGTCTTATTCACTGGCGAAACAAAACATTCTCACCAATTTTATCAGAGTTAATAAAAAGACAAATATCAAAGCAATAAAAGACTGACCTCTCCATATACAAGAAGTTCAATGGCGTTAAGACACAATTAATGAAACGGTGTGTACTTTGGAAAACGTGAACTATGCGGTAGAACTTGCCAATCCCGAATACTGTAAATCATTTTGCGTTACATTTTGGTCCTGGTCCTCGACCTTGTTTTAAATATAGCATCGGAGTCAAATCATGTAATCAACTTTGCCGACCATGCGGAATTGTTCGCGAGTATTATCGTGCGTGCCCGGAAAGGTTCGTCAACGCCAAATATAGAATTTATTGTTGTACAAATACTACAACGTTGAGGAAACACCTGGAAATGCTGATGAAATGATAGTCACGATTAAAGCTATTGCAGTTTCTGATCCTAGTAGAGTAATAAAATTTAAAATGAATTATTTCACCAAACTGATCATGTTAGTATATCTAGACATTGTCAGAGACAAATTCAATGTTTTTTATCCATGATATCAAGTTTAAGGTCAAAGACAATGACAAAAAATGTGTACTGCACTTTCCGGTACCTTTCGAACACGTTAACTCAAACATGTAAAAGAGAAAATATTGGAATAATGGAGTTTCTAGAGAGTATCAGAACTGGTTTCTACACTCAGCAGTTTAAAAGGAATAAAAAGACAAAAAAGTTAGTTGACTTCTCTTTGATTCCTGGAAATCCTTTTCAGCAGAAATTTCCCTTCAAGGTACTCTTCTTTTCTATTTTCTCTTTTTTCTGCTGGTCGTTAGAAATCTTTACCAGGACAGATTTATTACTCCTCATGATACTTTCATGTAAAGTTGAAGGTGTCTACATATTTTATAAAAGAGACAAAAAACACATCAGAACTTTCTTGTTCCAAACTCCTTTATTTCCAGTCATCAAATATTGTTAAAACACTGGAGAGTGCCGAATACATGTACTAGTTTTGGATCCTGCGTACGAGATGTGGAGTCATTTCAATTTTGGTAATTTTTTTTATTGTGTGTGGATTTCTGATTGAGCTGTAGTTCTTGTTCTCTCTCATTCTCTCATTATCTTCCATTGCAAAATGTATTATACTTCCCAATTTACATGAATTAAGTTTATATAGAATAATGTTAAATTACTGTTTTCCTGCTATAGAAGTACTGAAGAACCTCTAAAATATTAAAATTACAATGTCCCTTACTTAGTTATTATATCGATTAATTGCAATGTTGTAAGTTATTATATCAATTAATTATAATGTGGCTTGCTAACTTATTATAACAATTAATTTACACAAGGCAATACAATTAATGACTCATTCAGTTATAAAACCTAACATTTTAACCTTTGGCAGATTGGTCTGATTTTTAAATAAAACAAATATAAAAATACTAAAATACTTGATTATGTAGTTTTATGGTAGATAGTTGTGTCACTAGAAAAGATAAAACTATCACTGTCAAGAATCGAACTCAATTATTCTGTTTTGCAGATAGGTGCACATACCACATAAGATCTGGAGTTAAAATGTAGAATCAAGAACGGGTAAGAATGTGACATCGGTAGACATGGTACAAATAGTGAATGTTTTATGACTGAAAGGTAGCAGTGGTCTATTGTGTACTCCTCTGTATGCACACAGATATAAAGTTTAAAAAGATCAAATTGACCTCCATTTCATAACAACAATACTGTGAACAACATAAGATACACCTGCCTCCTTGGAAAGGTTCGAATTTTTGACATGCTAATTGCAATCTAAAGTAGGTGACAATGACCATTTTGGGTTTGGTTGTTTTGTACCCTGTAGCAGGTGTAGCATGTCAGGGTATGCTAAGCCAGCTACCGTAAGTAACAGTACTGTTAACCCAGAGTGGAGTGCTACGCCTGACTTTCTCTGGAAAATCTGGTTAATTGGATGGTTGGGCAGATGTGGTCATTCCTCCGGTTGTGAAGGCAGATGACAAGAGCTGTGTGGGCAGCATTTGGTATCAGCTCAGGTTAATCAGAACCTGATGGTCATCCAAACAAAGATGTTCTCGTGTAGTTAGTCATTCCAAGCATCCACTCTCTATTGATGAAATCACATATGAGATGGGCAGACACTGTCACCAGGCTGTTTGATAAGTGACTACCAATGATCTTCTATGGCAAGCTGAAGGATTGAAAATGAAATCAGGGAAGTCAGGAAAATGCTTCAAAGATTCCCACGAGTCATCCTTCAAATGACTGGAAATGCTAAGCATCCAGCCTGAATACCCAAATATTATGTCCAGTCGAACTGCATTGTTTGTTTTAGGTGGCCTGCATGATGCTCCACACTGGGCATCATAGCCAGGGATGTCATAAATGATGTAAATGATATGGGCAAGTGCCTTGGGTACCAAGCCTGGGTGGTGGTGGCACCATTTCACAGTTGTTCTATGTACTTTTCCTGAGAGCGTGGGCACTGAAGGAGATGCTAGTTCAGGGTACCATTCTGACCAGTGCAAATTTGCTACAGTCCTGATCGTAGCCTTTGTTTTTATTGTTCATCTACTTGTCTGTGCATTTGTCTGTGTAAGACATCATGTGACACTATGTCTGGTATTTTTAAGTGCATGTAAGACATCATGTGATACTATTGGTCTGGTATTTGCCTGTTCATGTAAGATGTCATGTGATACTATTTGTGAGAGAGTGACATATGTAAGGTGAAGTCGTTTGCATTTAAAATATGCACAGTGGAGAGAATGTTGGCATACCTCTATACTACTTTGATGTAATGTGGCTGACATTTCTTTGGATATTGTACTTTTGGAATTTTGTAAATGATCTTAGCACACTGCTAACTAAAATGAGTGCTCCCTTGTGCTCCAAAAATCAGTCTGAATTTGTCTAAAGTACACTATCCTTAGCAGCTATTAAAATAGGGAAAATGAATTTTGCCAGACTAGACAATACCAGCTTCTGAAAGTGCAATGAATGAATTACCAAATATATAAAATGTAAAAAAAAGTTATCGGCTCTTTGTTTTACAATTTACTTCTGAAGTTCCGGAAGTGAAAATGACCAAGTGGAGCTAGCACTTTTTTGAAAGGCGCACATCTGGAGTAAGGCCAAGCTGTATACTCTATAACCTATATTACACCCATCAAATCATACACCAAAATAAAGGGAATTAAAGGTTCTTTGAACAATACCTAAGATATACAAAGTCTTTTTTAAATAGCCAGTATAACTAGTGAGGAAACCTGGGGAAATTCTTTTCTTTAAAATTCTAACCCTATGCTAAATACGAAACTGTAGAGCACCACTAAGACATCATGTGATACTATTTTGTCTGGTATTTGCCTGTTCATGTAAGACATGTGATACTATTTGTGTATGTGTGCATTTAGACCATGTGATACTATTTGTCTGTGCATGTCCGACATCATGGGATACTATTTGTCTAGTATTTGTGCATGTAAGACATAATGTGATACTATCTCTGCATGTACGCATGTAAGAAGACATCATGTGATACTGTTTGGTATTTGTGCATGTAAGACATCATGTGATACTATTTGGTATTTGTCTGTGCATGTAAGGCATCATGTGGTACTATTTGTGCATGTAGACATGTGATACTGTCTCTTTGTGCACAAATGAATGTAAGTCATGTGTGTGTGTGTGTGTGTGTGTGTGTGTGTGATTTGGATTTTTAGCGTAGCTTTAACAATTTTACAGTCATATCGCTACAATGTCTGCAGTGTGACAGTTTATAGTGATGTCTAGCACTGGGGCATCATGCCACAGACATGTAGCATGATGTCCAACCCAGTCACATTATCCTGACACCAGGCTGACCAGTCCTAACACTAACCTCTTAATGCTGAGCGCCAAGCGAGGCAGCTGTTAGTACCATTTTTACAAGTCTTTGGTATGATTTGGCTGGGGATCGAACCCACGACCTCCCGCATCCGAGGCAGACGCTCTAACCACTAGGCCAATGGAGTGCTGTAAGTCATGTAATACTGTCTTGTGCGTATGTGCCTGTAAGACATCATGTGATACTTTTGTCTGTGCTTGTAAGACATCATGTAATACTGTTTGCACATGTATGCTCTGCATGTGCAATATCATGACCCTCTGGTAAACAACAATCACTCTGAGCTGTTTTCACATGGGCAGGCTCCCAGATGGTACAATAAATAACCTGACAGAGTTAAAAAAAATATACCATGCCAACAAAATTATTTCAAGAAACTAATTTCTGAATAGGGATAACATATATAAACAAATGTGTCTTTAGGATAAAATTGTCACAGTTTCTCTGGGTTGGCTCTGACATCATAAATCTATACCTAGAATTCAATAAAGACTACATGTTCCATTTCACATACTCCATGTCTACTAGTTTACATTCTCCCCTAAATTATATTCCTGGATCCCCGTTAATGTGACCTTTTTCCTCATATGGTATTACCAAAAAATCAAATAATATTTATTCTGACCCTGTTTAAAAAATACTATGCTAGAATTAGTTTTGACATTTAACTAAAACATTCATACTATGGTTCATCTGCAACGTTATTAATGCATGAAGTCAGTTACTATGGACTTAATTTTGCCTTGGGTAGTTTGGAATAATGCAAGGAATACCCCGAACCAAAGCCCATGAACATACAAAGTATAAATCTGAAAAAATGGCAGGAAGATAAAAAAAATTTTACACTGATTTAAACAGTATACAAGAAAGAAATCAGTGTGAGAAAGTTTAAGTTACTGTGACCTACTATTCTCTGTTGTGGTTCTAAATGATATAATCCACAAAATTCAATGACACTATCATGCTTATAGTCAGAGAAAAAAAAGATTGAAAACTAAATTCTGACATTACCCAACTCCATATAATTCTGATGATGCTCTCAAACCTTGAAGATACTTCAGGCTACTGAGCTAAAAAAACTCATGTAAATATTTTCAAGTTAGATTACAGGAAAATAGTAATCTTTTGTTACAGTTACATTTTTGCAGGATTTGATTTCCATTGGAATAACATTTGATCTTCTGTTGACATACAAATATCATTGGGTTGTTCTGGAACATGTTTTTGCTATTGGCCACGAAAACATCTGAATATGAGTGTGTGTGTTTTGAGGTTTTTAACGAAGCTTTTAACAATTTTAGTCGAATTGCTATGATATCTGCAGTGTGGCAGTTTATAGTGGGGCATCATGCTGCAGACATGAAGCATCTTGTTCCACCCAGACTCCTGACACCAGTCCGACCAGTCTTAACACTACCTCTTAATGCTGAGTGCTAAGTAAGGCAGCTGCTAGTGCCATTTTTATAAGTCTTTGGTATGACTGCTGGGGTTCAAACCTGTGACTTACCGCATCCAAGGTGAACTCATTAACCACGTAGGTCACCAGAGTTGTCCCAGGAATGTTCTGGAATATCTGTTTATTATTCATTACAGAACATTTAAAAGATTTTTGAAAAACAAGTCAATACATGTACAAGGTATGAAATTTATTGATACTTAGAAGTAGTCTGCATAGTAATTTTGATATAAAAATAAATATGAATATCGGTTATATACAGTCAATATTTCTTACAGAGCAGCAACAACAAACAGGTATTTTTTATAATTATTACTAATGCAAAGCCAATAAATATTTCACTGAAAGTCTACAATTACGAAAAGTTTTTGTTCTTTGACTCATTAGTATTATGCCTTATAAATATATCTGACTCATTATATACAGAGATGTTCTGTACATTATGTAATGTAACAGTGCCACAATATTATCCTCTTTAACTTTTGCTTCCTGAATAAGCCAAAAAAGTAACAGTGGTAAAAGTATGTAAATCTTTAATGTCATTTTTTATGGTTTTTAATAACAGAAGTCAGAGAGAACCAGTATGTAAATAAGAGTAGGTTTTGTTTTAACACTCAATGAGATAAACTTTATTATACTCATTTAAAATAACATGTAACTTTTCAAGGTCATGGAATGAATGAAGAAGCCATACATAAAATAATTCAGGACCTATCAAAATGAGATATTGATCTCAGTACCTAAATGAGATGGTTCACATAAGTATCTTCAAATAAAGTTTATTTTTAAATTTTCTCATGTACAGATATGGATTAAAGTAACGACTGTTTTTGATGGATTACAACAGGCAGAAATTCCGTAATGCTATGAGATTTCCCATGTAAAAAATGGATTGGAATGACAATATGGACTGGTAGACTTCGTAGGGTGGAGTGGGAGTGGGGAAAATTGAGCTCATCCTGAAACTGCTGAAATCGTCCTTTTGCTAGTTTCAGGAGTACAAATTTGTGATAATGGCAGTACTCACTCACAAATAATTCTGTAATAACCCAAGCATCAATAACGATTCTACATAGTCTGATAAGTTCAACATTTGCCAAAACACTTAGAAAAGGCTTGATCCTTTGATCACTGTTCTCAAGTTCACTCTTATGTTCTAGTAGACTACTGGATCATTCAAATATGCACAAGGTAGTCACAACCAAAAACCGTCCTGTAATACAGGCATCTGATGATAAATTTTCATGCAATATTATATACAAGAGAAGAACTATCTATAATAAAACTTTCTACAATTTTTGATACATTTATTCATTGAAAATTTTTATATGAAGGTTATACACCCAAAAACATGAATTTATTTCACTATATGTTTTAATTTCAGTAAAACAAACTGTGAATATATTATACAACACAAATTTTGATTTTCTTACATGTCACCTTTTTGAAACAATTTGACAGCACAAGAATAGGATGGAAAAATGATCCACAACATATGACTGATATATAATGTCTCATTAGCAAGGAATGTATTTCAGAAGTACAGATCTCCTCTTGAACTTAATTAATCATCAAATTAACAAATCTAAGTGGAAACAACTGGTCAATTGTACTTTAAAAGGAATAGAATGTTTGGCAACACAGACAAAAGATATCCTGATTTCTCCAGATTTTGAAACTTTCAAAACATAAATGCACCCATCAAATCCATTCTGCATTGTGAAGAATAATTATGAACACAAATTAACCAGTTTTATAGGATCCATGTGGGTATTAAAGCTAGTTCATAATGTTAACCAACCCAAAATGTGGTCAGGAGTATAAAGACCTCCTTCAGCATGTGGTCACATCATGTATGTAAACAAAACAAATTGGCAGTAACTTTATTGGACTCTAATTACCCATGGTACTTCAGTGCAAACAATTTACACAAGCAAATCCCATAACCTTATCATACTGTAAACATGATCAACCTAAAAAAACCAAACAGCTTTACAACATAGGTTTGTTTTCGTTAAACACATTTGCTCCCACTGCAGACAAAAGCTAGTGGAATGGTGAACAATTAGTTTGCACAATTTTATATTGACACAGGAGCTGAACTAGTACAACATTGTACCAATTTTACTCATAATGCCTTGCAGAAAATTACTCCTAACAACTCAATGGCTGATTTGTGCAGGAATTTAAGCATTAACTATCATCTCATAACTGAAATTGATAATTATCTACCTCCTCAAAATAAGTGAACTTTCTTTTTGCTGAGTTTTATAGTTATAATTTTTAATTTTACAAGAAATTTATTTTTTAGAAAACTGAAAGGGTACACCTCATAAACAGTGTTGAAATTTACCCTAGCTATTTGCCATTATGTACATTTTCAATGTCATTGCGGTTACAGCACAAACAGTTATTCAGTTATTATAATGTTATTCATTTATCATTCTGTTATTCAGTTATTCTGTAAGATACAACTCATTTGCAGAATATAATGTCAATATTTTTTTAAAATATATTTTTAACATAGATTTAACAAGTTTAGTCATATCACTACGATGTCTGCAGTGTGACAGTTTATTGTGATGTCTAGCACTGTGGCATCATGCCACAGACATGTAGCATGATGTTCTACCCAGTCACATTATCCTGACACCAGGCCCACCAGTCCTAACACTAACCTCTTAATGCTGAGCGCCAAGCAAGAAGGCAGCCCCTAGTACCATTTTTGTTGTTTATTTTTATATATATATATATATATATATATATATATATATATATATATATATATATATATATATATATACACATACATATATGGTAATGGCATGGATTTTGTACCTTTTGTCATAAATCCCGTCATAATAAATTTCATCACAGATGGAGCAATAAGAAATAATTTCACCAATATCTTAATAGGATTATCACAGATAACGTATAATTATCATAAAACAAGTTCCTAAATAATTGTTACAACTTTAATTTGTAGTTTAGCTACAACCTAGATTATCACTTTTCACTATATGTACATACTTATCACCTTGGTCATTCAGTAAGTTGTAAAATACATGTAATTGTATAACATCCAGTAAATAAAATTTATAACTATATTCAACATACCATGAGGACTCTACTGCACTAACTACAACTAACACATTATTATACATTCAGTATGCCGACTCCAAAAGACAGATAACCAAGACTATGTCAGATGACCAAGACTATATCAGATGACTAAAACTATAGCTGGCACGATGCAAGGCATTACATAATTACAGTTGCCCTAGGAAGCCTGTAAATATATTCAGACAGCTGCTGTGACACACAGCTGACTGTCAATATGTAATAAATTGGCTTGCCTCAGTTTAACACTCTGTAATGTGTCAACAGCTATCAATAAATAGGCTTGTCCCAGTTTAGCAATCTGTATTGTGTCACAGCTATCTATAACAGGCTTGCCCCAGTTTAGCAATCTGTATTGTGTCACAGCTATCTATAACAGGCTTGCCCCAGTTTAGCAATCTGTATTGTGTCACAGCTATCTATAACAGGCTTGCCCCATTTTAGCAATCTGTATTGTGTCACAGCTATCTATAAATAGGCTTGCCCCAGTTTCACTCAGTTTCTGCTATAGATAAACAGGTCTGTCCAAGCTTTACTCAGTTTCTGCGAAAACTGAGATTTTACATAACACTGATACAGTAACATCTGACAATATTGGGATTTATATGAGATGAGAGATACAGGAAAGGATGAATGTATTTTTTCTAGTGTAACATATGTATACCAGAATTGAATAATGGGATAGAAAAATCATCACATTTCAAAAAGATCTTCAAACATTCCTCAGGGTTAAAAACAAACATTACTGTCAGAAGAATTTATGATATTCTGACTATACTGTCATCCCTGATGAATGTTCAGTGGAAAGACATTCATTGAAGCCATCAAAACAAAATGAAAAACAAAAAATATGTTCCTCAGAAGGACTGATGCATACTGGCTGAAAAGAATTTCCTGGAATTCAAGCTAAGACCATTTCTTCATTTTAACTGCTAAGTGATGAAACCATCTCTGATATCCTTCACCAATTACAAGAATTTAATACTTGTCATGGTGGCCATATTGGATTTCAGACTGGCACCATTTTCATTTAGCACCAAGTAGACATCATTAGCAGTCTCTTGGCTAAAACCACAAGACAATATGACCATCCAATCCAAGAGCAGTGTAATGACGAGACTTTCAATATGTCTATCATGGAAGCCATACTGGATGTAAGACTGGCACCATTTTGGCCAACTATTTCTAAGCAGCAAAGATAACAATGTTTTCAAGATGACCACCATGGTTGCCATACTGTGGGTCAGTTCACATCGATTTTATTCTGGACCATGCAGACATCATTAAAAGTCTAAAGAAAATCCCATGTCAAAATGACTTTGCATTTAAGAGTTGTCACAACAAGACTTCTGATTGGCACCATTTTAATTTAGGACCAACAAGGCATCATAAGAAGTCTTTCACTGACTTTCATTTCTGAGGAGTAATGATAACATTTTTTAAGATGGCTCCCATGGTGACCATACACAATTTTTATTTAGGACTGACTAGACACTGTAAGATGTCTTTTGGCGAAAGAACTATGTCGATAGGACCAGTCTTCTAGTACAAGTAGTGATAGCAAGATGGCCACTGTGGTTGCCGTACTGGATGGGTGATTGGCACTGTTTACATTTAGGACCAACTAGACATCATAAGTAGTCTTTTAGTAACTCCATGTTGGTAAGACTATCCATTAAGGAGTAGTAACAAGGTTTCCAGGATGGCAGCTGTAGTGGTCAGATCTGAACTATTGTCATTTACAACCAACTAGACTTTATAAGAAGTCTTCTGATGAAAACTTCATGTCAATATATCATTCTGTTCTGGAAAAATTGCGATACTAAGATTATCAAAATGTCTTCTATGGTAACCATACTGGATGTCAAATTGGCAGTTTTCATTTTAGACTAGCTAGACATTGTAAGAAGTATTTTATTGAAAATCTCAGGTTGGTACCACCCATTCTGAAGGAGTAGCGATAACAAGATTTTCAAAATGGCTGCTATAGCAGCCAAAAAGGATGTTTGAACGGCAGCATTTTCATTTATGACCAGCTAGATCATGAGATGAATTTGTATGTTACGTTTCATAGCAATCCTGGAAGTAGTTTCGGAGGAATAGAAATAACAAACTTGTACTAATGGATGGATGGATGATGGATCGACAACATATGACCAAAAAAGACCATCCCATAAGCTCTATGACTAGTAGAGCTAAAGAAACAACACAGGGAAAAAATGAGATCTTCAGTGTAGCCAGGACAAGCAATTTATATTCCTTGCTTCACAAGCACCATTATGGAGATCTTCAGCTCCACTGTAATTTGATGAGATCAAGACAATATATACATATATGAGAGATATGTATTTTGATTATTTTTTTTCAATCTGAACACACTCAAACATGATTGAAATTATTATTGTAATGAATGTGACGTTTCCGTCTCTACATGAAGCATTGCTGTATTTACATTGTGCTTTATCTACAAGTGCCATATTTAACATGTTTAAAGGAAAAACAAAATCTTACATTTGCTCTGAATGAAAACACTAAGCAAAAGGAAATATACAGATATGCTCTCAGACTGTATAGTAAGGTGGGATTTCCCTCTTGTCACAAAAATAAGGAGGGGGAATAGAATAAAAATGAGGGAGAGGAGGAAACAGCCATAGTTCAATATTTACCTAACACTTCAACATCCATCTCTCTCACTTTCTGATTTACTCTTTTTTAGACCCCTATTGAAATCAAAATCTTTAAAAGATGTCGACTCTAGTTGTATAAGCATTAATACACCACTCCCTCGATAACTCGCGCCTAGATAACTCATGAACCCGCTTATAACACAGTGTCTGGCATGGCTCCCGATTTTTTTTCCAAAGAAAATATATTTTAAAATGTGCTGAACATGAAAAAAATTGCGATAAGAATTGGTAAATTGGTAAATTGAACCTTGATACATAGCTCGTTTTATCATCGGAAATGGTGATTATTGCTAGTAAAGATAGAATCCATATTGTGAAATTTTCAAGTTCTAATAGGATATCACATATTATGTTTGGTTTTTTTTTGAGAGAAATAGTTGTCAATACACTGTAAATAAACAGTCTGGTGAAACAGTGATCAACGAAAAATTCTGGTAAATGCTAACAGGTGGCAACAGAGAATGAAATAAACACCAATTAAATGTCTTGCTATGTGAAATTCACGTTCTAATCCTTTAATTTCGCTTCAATGTAAACACTATAATTGCAATGTATTCTCTTATATGAAAACATGAAAAGAAACAATCGACCGTCACATCGAAACCTGTGAGTACTTCTGTGAGAACCTAATTACATGCCGGCTTTGTTTTGATCAACAACTTGGGGAAGTGTTTGTGGCATTAAAAAAAATCAATTAAAAGAGACCTGTGTTGTTTTATCACTTTGAATATGTCTTTTGTATCAAATCAAGCAAAGGAAGTACAATTAAAAAAAAATTCAAAGGCACGCCAATAGCAGCATAAGTTCTTGTGGTCATTACCATTCTCAAAATTCATTTTACTTGACCAATCGAAAATGGTTTCACATTTTTATGTACTTAACATCATTAAAGTATATAATATCAGTAATGTATCCTAATCATTTGTAAATGTGACCATGGAGAGCAAAGGAAGTAAGCCAGAGGTGTACTCAATGACTTAAAAGCTGTGCATCACAGATAGGGTTCATAATGGCGAAGCGAGATCCAACATTTGCAATGAACTAAAAAATTGCTGAGTCGACATTTAGAGGTTGGCTTAAGGATAAGCAGAAACTTCGGGATTATTTACATGAAGTTGATTCAGATGATGGGATCAAACGAAAACGAGCATGGACTGCAAACGATACCGAATTAGATGATGCTGTGTACGCATGGTTCACACAGCAACGTGAACAAGGTGTTCCCATCTCTGGAACAATTCTCAAGGCCCAAGCAGAAAAAATGGCAAAAAGTAAGGAGAATGAATCTCATTTTAGGGCAAGCCATGGATGGCTTTGGAGATTCCAGCACAGACATAGAATTAAACAAAATTCATTGTCGTGAGAGATACGCTCAGCGAATCAGGAAGCCGCATGTAATTATCCATACCAGCTCAGAGAGATAATCATCTGTGAACAATACACAGAGGCAGCAGAGAAATCAAAGAGTAACACAAAAAAAATTAACAGATGTTTTCAAAATGTGAAGTGATATTTGTCAAACGTGTCACAAACTGCAAGTATTATCGTGTTCTAATTTACGTTGTTTTAAATCTGTAGACCCATTAAATTCATGTTGGTAATGGTTAACCCTTGTGAATTTATTTATTTTTTTTCATTTTACTTCTACCGCAATCAAATCTACCTATAGTTTGATCGACATTGTTTTTTCGAAATGAGTGTTGATCTTTTGTATAAAAAAAGTCTACTTTGGATCAAACAATAAAACTAGAATTTATCCAATTCAACTAAAAAATTAGTGACATAGTACACTATGTGCGAAGTCGTACATGTGTTAAGCGAACGGAAACCATGTGGAATAATGTTTTGATGACCTCCTCAATATACTGTAAGTTATCCTGAAATTAATGTTACTCTGTGAGGAAAAAAGTAAACAAAGTACACCGCTATGAAGAGATATTTATTCACAGTTAATCTTAGCATGATTATTAATTGAGTATTCAACACTGTAACATGCCAACCCACCCCACCCCCCTTTTGCCTCTACGTCGATCCCTTTGTTAGTTTTGTTGTTTGTTATAGGTCCCTTGATAACTCGCACCCTCGCTTATAACACGGTCGATGTTTTTGGGCCATGTTGTGCGCGAGTTATTGAGGGAGTGGTGTATATACTTTCTGAGATTAATATGTTCCTTATCTGCATATGAATATTGTTCTGTACAGTCTGTTGTCTGAAAGGGCATATACATACCTAGTTTAGCCAGTCGGAACAAACTTGAATACTGTTCTTTATGGTTATGTACAATTTTCCACAGCTCATAGGTACTGTTTTTAAGATACTTCTGCTTCAAAATAAGATTTTTCACTAACATAAGCTTCGCCAAAGTTTAACTTGAATTGGCACTCTGCTGTCTACAATGTCAAATTTACATTTCCATCATGATGAACAAGGATTTTATATCCATTAATGCCATAGTCTACTTGTTCATACAGGTATTTTGATACAATAAATATCTTTACTGCCTAATTTCATTTTAGATTCTTATTTATTCAATTTATCATAACTTTTGTAGTAGGGCTATATGGTTTTGTAGCACTTGATCCCACAGGACAAATTTGTAATGAGAAAAGAAACGAAAAGTGCACCTACTTTTAAATTGTCTGTATTTTAATTTGACTTGTTTGTCTGCCTTTTCTATATTAAATTTTGAAATATCGCTGGGATGTGGGTTTGACTGTCATGCTGTCTGATTTTGTCTATCCAACATTTACATCTGATTAGTACTTAACACCATTTTTGGGTTAAAAATCACTCACTCACATCTCCATTAACACTTTCCCAGCTCAAATAATTTTGATACACTTCCCAACTTTAAAAATAAATTGCTTTCATCTCTATGATCTGCCAGTATTTGCCAAAAGAAAGTCGTCTAGTGATGAACCATGCTGGGAATCGGCCATTTTGGGTCTTCTAGAAAGCATGTATTATAAACATGCATTTATAAAAACTTCCTTGAGGCCAGGTTCAAACTACAACATGGGACCCAAAGTGCCAATCAAAATTAGTTTAACAACCATAGATGTAAAGCCAAAGAAACCGGATATTTAAACATTTTTTAAAAAAATGCATGTTGCAACAAGCGCTGATATTTCTACTGGTGTGACTAAAGAAGTACTTTAAGGGTGAAAAGCTGAATAAAATTATATACTGTGCAGAGTATAATTTCATATGCACAATCTGACACTAATTTGTGGGAGTTCTCATGCATTACTGCTTTCCAAGAATTCGCACAAATTTTGCATGAATCACATGAATGCACCCCCTAGGAGCGTCTGTGAATAACTGCTCTGAATACTAAAAAGAAGAATAGTTTTAAAGGAAACATTAATTAATTAATTAGTCTTAATAGTCTGGGCTATGACAGTCACCATGATGGATATATCTGTGATGTCACAAAGTTACGCTAAGTCTATCATTGATAAAATGGTCCAAAACTGCAGCTGCCATAAATTGCATCTTGGGATTGTTAAAATATCACACAGAACAATGATGTTCAACAATATACTAAAACATGAAGATGAATTCAGATTATGGCTATGCAGGAGAGAAACCAAGCTGTCAGATTTGTGTAAAAATACTCCAAGAACCTACTGCTTTCCACTACAATATGATAATTATAAATAATTTAATAGGTAACCTCAAAATTGTATCCAGTTTCTTTGAGATACTGCTATGATGTGCACTTTTTCCTACAAAATCAAATTTTATATCCAATCTAACTAACTTTCTAAAAATAATCAAAACTTTCAGTCACTTTCAACTGTCATTCTGATGTGTAGCTGGAATGGACTAAACTGTGTCACAGTCTGAACAACCTAACTTCAGTAAATACTAAATTTTCTACATATTTTACATTTAATAAATAGGTTTGTTACAAGCAGTTTGTTTTCCTCTGTGAAAGACAAAATTAAATATTTTGATTTTAGTCTTTTAACAATACAAACATAACAGAGCCAAGAACTAAGGAACACAAATCTACATCACCAATGCTAAACAATTAATATATGTAACATCAATGCCAAACATATATAAAGCACACTGCTGTGAGATAAAACTAAGTAATATATTAATAACCCATGTCACCTGTTGGTATTTTGCAGGAGAAACCTACATAAAATTTCAAATATTTCTGCAATACATACAAACCACATGCAGTGCAGTTATCTAAATATCAGGCTGTCTTCATTGTTTCCTTTCTCAAGTGAGAAAAGAAAACACAAACACTGGAAGTATCACTTAAAGTTCATTTGATGTTCCTCAAATACAGCAAGCTGCATAAATATCATAAAGGGTAAATAAAAGTATCAACTACTCTATGACTTAAGTACTGTTATGTAAATCAGTACATAAATTTTACCATTGGGAGTAATCATGTATAGCTGTGTGGACTACAGAGATGGTGAGTCGGAGTCACAAATCAGCTCTAAAGTCAGTGTGATGGGTTTGAGTGCACTGACAGAGATGTGCTTTTATTTTCCAAGACCTTAGATAATAGTAAAATTTTAAAATCCACAATTGGTTCTCATGTAAAGTGTTGTCACAGGTAATAAACCTGATATTCTGAGGGCACTGAAATTGTGTCATTATTTTGTTGCATCAATAAGCAGAAGCACAGATAACCTAAAACCAGACAACTTAAACTCTTTCATTTTCATTTGTTCATTGGTCTGATGACAACATATATAATTATCTCAGTTCTATTTCCTGAATGTTGAATTTTCTGTGAGGTAATGTTCAACATGAAATTAAAAATATTAAAATAGAGTTGCTAGATAAATTTACAAAAATATACAGCTGATAATATTGCCATATGGAATTCTAAAAATATTCTGCCATACAGAATTCAGAACGGGTATGTTATCTACAGACACAATTTCTGTATAGATTTATTATCTCCAAAAAACCAGAATCTCATGCATACCAATTAATGAAAACAATTTTATGTATATTTTCCTATCAAACAAAAAAATTTAAATACAAATCAAATGAAATATATTAAAATTTCATTCTAGAAAAAGATAAAAGGTATATTCATAAAAGGAATGTTTCAGTTTTTTAAAATTTCACTAACGTATTAAACTTTTCTTAATTCACAAAAGTGATGCACTCCTTCATTAGAAAAATAATTGAATCATATGGCATTATTTCATGGAAGGCACTTATGTGTGGTTGAAGCATTCATAAGTGTTTTATGCTCTCTGCTTTTGAATTAATATTCTAGATAAATCAATGAACATTTTAAAACAAAAAATGGTTGTTTAAATCAAGAAAGTCACACAGGATCACCAATAGCTGCCTCATGGTAAATACACACTGGTAATTTTGAGTACTACAATTATACTACAACTTTCCGATATGTTTCTTCACTGCTGGCATGTCTCTCACTGGTGTCAATGCCATCTGAAATTTGTTTTGGCTGAGTATCTGACTCAATGTCCTCTGAGAAATTCCTGTCCACGGGTAGTTCTCCTGAAAAGACAGATTGAATCTGAGAACCACTGACTCATTTCATCCAAATGGAAAGATTTCCAAGGTTCTTGTTCTTCTGATTTAATACTCCCACCCCTTTCAAAGAATGTTTACCCTGAAATAAATATATGTTTATAAAAAATAAACAATTCAAATCATGTGAAAATCTAACCAGCTCATCCATATTATGGATAAAAACAAGGCCCAACTAATTTCAGTGAACGCAATATACAAAAAGCTAAAAATCCTCACTTCCTTTTTATTTCTCTGCAGAAGAAAATGTAATAGGTACTGGAAAGTAATACCAAACAAAAAATGTGTCGAGATCCCCTCACTGATTAGATAGTGGAAAGCAATATTAAAAAGAAGTATCTTGACATAATTTTTTAAATCAAAAACACTTCCCATCATAATACAAATAATATAAACAGTGGTTTTGTCTTTGATGAATGTTTCCCCTGTGACCTTGACCATTGAACTGTAAGGAAACCAATTACTGATAAAGCTCCCTTGTCTCTTAATAAACCTCCATCCTCCATGATGGCCTTGTCCCTTAATAAACCTCCATCCTCCATGATGGCCTTGTCTCTTAATAAACCTCCATCCTCCATGATGGCCTTGTCCCTTAATAAACCTCCATCCTCCATGATGGCCTTGTCCCTTAATAAACCTCCATCCTCCATGATGTCTCTGATAATGCTGTGATGACCATAACCAATACTAAAGTAATTTTTTAAAGGTCCATAAAAAATACTGATGCATACTGCCTTTTGTAACTTTTGTTGCTGGAAGAAAAGAAATGTGAATCACATGCAAATAAGATCTGCATGCATATTGAATCAAACTATGATCTTGCCCAGGGGCCTTGCTGACAGCTACCTAACAAATGCATGAGCAGATGGTAAAATAAACCAGAGTCTAGGATGCTTTCTGTCAAAAATTCTTCCCATGATGCTGACTGCATTTGTTATGAAAGCCATTCTTTCAGGCTTTCTCAATTTCTTTTATCTACAATCTTCTTGATATCTGAAAAGCCTTTATATATGGATGCTTTCTAATTGGTTCAGTTTTGTTCAATGTTGTTCAAAATGTTTTAATTTTAATACCTGCAGCCACATTTGATGGAGGATAGGCATTATTCATAAAAACCTTCATGCCATGGTACTTTCTGTCAACATTGGTTAATTCTGTTCAGAAGTTGTCATTAAGTCATTTGTGGATTTTTTATTTTTTGGCTGTGACAACTCTGTGGTCATAAACTAAGTAACAGAAAGAAAAAACCCAACAAGTTTTGTAGGACTGTCTCATATATTCAAATGTGTGTATAATTAAGACTATGGAGCACCCCTATGTTCACATGTGTGCATAATTAAAATAAGAGAACATGCCTATGTTCCCATGTGTACATACTGAAGATAAGAGAGCACCCCTATGTTCACATGTGTACATAATTAAAATAAGAGAACATGCCTATGTTCAAATGTGTACATAGTAGAGATAACAGAGCACACCTATGTTCACATGTTTACATAATGAAGATAAAGGAGTACCAATATGTACATAAGACAAAGAAAGAACTCCTACGTTCACTTGTGTACATAATGAAGATAAGAGACATATCTGTTAACTCTCACACCGGGAGCAAAAAGAACCTGATTTTTGGGGTTGTTCCACACCTGCTTCCTGATCTCTCATTATCTTCCGAATTTTGCAGACAGCTTCAAATTATTACATTATGTGTCAATTTTCATTTCTCCTAAAAAAGTCATAAACAAATAAATATATGCAACCCAGAAAGGCCATTTCTATTTTATCACCTGTGAATATTGTTGTGAAGAAATAATTATTATCACACTGTAAAGAATGTTTTTCTTAAGTAAATTGAATGTTAAGTTTAAACATTATTCACATATGTTTATGAGTGTGTTTCTGCATTTTTCAAATTTTTTAAAATGGCTTCAACAATTACAGTCATATTGCTATCATGTCTGCTGTGTGGCAGTTCACAGTGGTGTCTAGCTCTGGAGGCATCATGCCACTGACGTGTAGCATCATGCCCCACCCAGTCACATTATCTTGACACCAGTTTGACCAGTCCTAACACTAACCTCTTAATGCTGAGGACCAAGTGAAGCAGCTGAAAGTATTATGTATATAAGTCATTTGTATGATTCAGCTGGGGTTAGAACCCATGACCTACTACATTTGATGCAGATGCTCTAACCACTTAGACCAATGGAACAGTTGTAAATTTATTTTAAAAAATTTATCCTTACATCAATATTAAAATAAAAAAATAAAACACAATTAAAAAATACACCTCAACAATAAAACTGTGAGCAATTAGTTTCTATCCCAAGATGGATTACTGTGAATGCTGTTTAATTTTCTCTACAAGTAAAATAGCATCTCCATTACCACCAAAGAAACTTACACAAGTAATCATCTGGCATTACTGTACCATATATATAAACATTACATTTATTAAATCAACAGAAATAATGAAAAAATATCACAGAGCCATATGTGCCCCCTCCCCCATTAATTCAGAATAAATACATTATTTAGCAAACAGTGTTAAATGACTTGAAAATAAGGAAATAAGGTGGGATAAATAATGGGGGAAAAATAGTTGCCACGTGTATGATATATTGAGACTGCAGATTTGAACAAAGTTGAACACACACACACACACACA
Organism: Megalonaias nervosa; assembly: GCA_016617855.1. Lineage (NCBI taxonomy): Eukaryota > Metazoa > Mollusca > Bivalvia > Unionida > Unionidae > Megalonaias > Megalonaias nervosa. The sequence goes on along the minus strand of JAECUM010094573.1, from coordinate 3,915 downwards.
CACACACACAATTGGGCATTGCTTATTTGCCAATCAATTGATGGTGCTTACATACGCACACTGTAGAACATAGTTTCTATGAAGTATGTCAGAGTGGCAGTTATTTTCACAAGGCAACTGCAATGATAAGGATTAAATGTTAATTAGCAACAATGGCTTTCTAGTTTGCTTACTTAAGTCTAACCTTTAGCTATTGTGCAATCTGGCCACAGCTGACCAGAATATAAAAAGGGGACATATCATGGGGAAAATAAGGTGTGCCATGGGGAAAAACAGTACATTCTTTGAGAATTTTATGCATACTGGACCCAGAAGATTGGTCAATACTTAGTGACAACAAGGTTTAAAAAATGGCAAAAGAAACCTCCCAATTTTAGATCCCAATCTTCCTACTTTTCATTCAATCTCCCTACCTGGCTTTTGAAAAGTTGACAGGTATGCAGAGAACACCTCTATGTACATAATTAAGATAAGTGAGCACCCCTATGTTACATGTGTACATAATGAAGATAAGTGTGCACCCCTATGTTACATGTGTACATAATGAAGATAAGTGAGCACCCCTATGTTACATGTGTACATAATGAAGATAAGTGTGCACCCCTATATTCACATGTGTACATAATGAAGATAAGTGAGCACCCCTATGTTACATGTGTACATAATGAAGATAAGTGTGCACCCCTATGTTCACATGTGTACATAATGAAGATAAGTGTGCACCCCTATGTTACATGTGTACATAATGAAGATAAGTTTGCACCCCTATGTTACATGTGTACATAATGAAGGTAAGTGAGCACCCCTATGTTACATGTGTACATAATGAAGATAAGTGTGCACCCCTATGTTCACATGTGTACATAATGAAGATAAGTGTGCACCCCTATGTTACATGTGTACATAATGAAGATAAGTTTGCACCCCTATGTTACATGTGTACATAATGAAGACAAGTCAGCACCCCTATGTTACATGTGTACATAATGAAGATAAGTGTGCACCCCAATGTTCACATGTGTTAATGATGAAGATAAAAAGTGCATCCTTATGTTCACATGTTTACATGAGACAGCCCTGTACTGTATTTATCATAAAATGAACTCTTTTATCAATATACATACAAAACCATTTGTTACATGTTGTGTGTAATATGGTCATCTTATCAACAAATATCAAGATAATGACTTTAAAAGTGGATTAGAATTTAAAACATTAACTGTATATAATTCACTTCTTCCTGCTAAACATTTGTTCAGTTATGAATTTAAATGTCAGTTATTATGTCTACATATTGTGTGCTCACCTCTGCCCATAATTGACGGTAGAGGCCTAATTCACTACTCTCATATTTTTGTCTTGTAAGTTATACATAGTTGTTTACTTGGGTTTGAGCTGAAGACCCAGCCTTGATTATGACATTAGAATAAATGAACTAGTTTACAGTTTGGGGTAATTTTCCATTAATATAATCAAGTTGTTTTCAGAAATTGCTATTGCACCACAAGGTAACGTGGGGATGTATATAAGGTTGAGATCAACAATCCAATTTATTCCTACTTTATGTCCCATTGTGTTCAGATATAATTTGAGTGGAATTATTATTTAAAATTATTCACTGGATTTACAAAGAATTCACTGACGTTTTGGACTAAATAAACTTTTTGGGATTAATGTGAATTCATTCAAAGACATTCTGGATCATATCAATGTGATACATCAAGACTGTTGGCACATCAGCTCATCCAAAACTACTTGTACATCAGCACATTCAATACTGGAATTCATTTGGAACACTCTGAACTTTGGGACTTGTGATGGAACCTTTAGGACTTGTGGGATTTAATTCAAAATACTTTAAGTTCCTTTCAAGTTTTCAATCTGTATTGTTTTAGGGAGATGAATCATATGTTGGACTTTACCAAACTTGTAAGTTTTGCTTTTTTCTCTCACTTAAAGACCATAGAGTACAATACATGCATTAAAATTAGATTTTATTTCAAGGGAACAGACCATATATTGCTCCTGTTCTCAGTTTAACTAAATTCATTGGATTGAAAGTCAAAATAAATTACAGAGGATTTTAGAACTGGACTGCTTTGTATCCATTTTTTTTAACCATATTCAAGTCTCTAAACTGAAGTAAAATCATTCTTTTACCTGTGTCTTACTAACTAAATACGGTCAATAATATAGGTATATGAATTTGTTTTCTACAGATCTGCCTTGGTCATCTCAAATTTGTATTTGGTATGAAGCTTAAAGTGTCAGTATTTTCAATATGCAATTCACCTAAGTTTCACAAATACAGCAACTGCAATTATTTTAATGTTATCATTATTTTATAAGGCAATAATCTCTTTGTATGATTATTGTATAACAACTACATGAAAAAAGCCTACACCATTTTTAATGTGCACTAATTCAGAGAAGTCCAGAAAAATCTTGTATAACTACCTTGACTGCTGTTATGAAGAGGTGGTGAATCAGCCTGAAAAAATAAGTTTTAAAAAAAGTTTGGAAATGCAAATGCTAATTTAATAGGAATGTAAATGGCAGTTTGTGAACTCTAAAAAATAATATTACCAGCAGATAAATTCCCCATCCTTTATCTATATATAAGTCAATGTGGAATATAAGATGAAGCCAGATGAAAACTATGACTTCGTCTTTTTCGCTAGCAGCGTCCGCTTTCATTAAATTTAACGGTACAGTATCACTATATGCTACTTCAGACTAAGTTGGAAATTTGCGGTTACCAACACTAACATGCTTTTCCCCCCATTTTGTTTGCAGTGTACTCTGTTGCTTAGAATTAAAAAGCCAAACTCCACAAGTAAGTCTGTTGTAAACACTTTTAATAGATACTACGATATTTTGGGATGCAAAATTTTATCACATTTTTTATGTATCTCAATTTGATGTTTTGTTTGGTTTCAAATTCACAGACACATAAGTTCACATTTACTTCTATACAGAAATGTTAATAAAGATTACATCCCTTAGCAGGATCAACTATGTCAAGGAAAAAGAGTTACTGGCAATCACTTGAGTACATCAAATAAAATACAGTTATAAATCAAAAATCAATGGACCTATGACTAAAACATTATCTAGAAAATGAGGTATGGTAAAAAAAAATGATGAATAATGATGAATAAAGCAAAATCTTTTCCTATATTTTGTTTTAGGAACAAATGCTATTCTTCGTGTAGTACAGTGCACAATAAATTATAGACCATAAGTACCACATGGCCAATGAATTGTAAACTCCTCAATTCTTTTCATGTTGCAGAAATCAGAAAATATAAGCATATATAAATGCATACAATATAACAATAAAAATTTAAAAATATCATATTAGTGTATAACAATCGACTGATATAGTAACTGAACAAGAATTGGTACAGCAATGTGACCTGTTTTTGATTTTGCCAATTACATCTCATTATTATGGTACTACTGGTACTTAAAGCAATTTCAATGACATAGTCCATATACATCTCATTATTATGGTACTACTGGTACTTAAAGCAATTTCAATGACATAGTCCATATACATCTCATTATTATGGTACTACTGGTACTTAAAGCAATTTCAATGACATAGTCCATATACATCTCATTATTATGGTACTACTGGTACTTAAAGCAATTTCAATGACATAGTCCATATACATCTCATTATTATGGTACTACTGGTACTTAAAGCAATTTCAATGACATAGTCCATATACATCTCATTATTATGGTACTACTGGTACTTAAAGCAATTTCAATGACATAGTCCATATACATCTCATTATTATGGTACTACTGGTACTTAAAGCAATTTCAATGACATAGTCCATATACATCTCATTATTATGGTACTACTGGTACTTAAAGCAATTTCAATGACATAGTCCATATACA
>JAECUM010094572.1:0-32959 GCA_016617855.1 Megalonaias nervosa | reverse complement strand
GGGGGGGGGGGGCTTACTACGACAACGAAGAAGCCGGTGGAGACATAGCTGGAAATAACTTATTCTTCCTTATTGTATTTTTGTATTAATTTTGATATTGAGTTTCGCCTCTTGCATCTGCCATTCGACGGCGTGTGCCTGGCATTGCGTGCGAAGAATCGCCAGAGGCCAGGTACCAAGCCATCATCCAGTTTGCTCATTAGACATATCTCCGTACAAATAAATCCAATCTATTTATACCTCCTGGTTTATTTGTATTACAGAATTACCTGTAAGATTGACACTGCGGTTAAGAATTACAACATACAATAGTTTGGTCTCTTGTAATTCCTCAAAATCTAAATCTATTTGTACCACTTCAGCTACCTCTATGCACTATAGAATTGAAAGACATGTTAGAAATGAACACAGGCCGTTCCATGCATTTTTAACTTCTTGGTCAGTTCAGTTGCTGTTTTGCAAATAGAACGTTCACATGGAAGTAAGTGTCATACATTGCATGTACCATCTATAGGATTACCTCATAGTCGTATATACCCCAATGCTGTTCTGATAGTTGTAATCGTATGGACTGTTCTTTCTCATTACATCATGTATTTTTCATATACAGGAAAGGTTGAGTTTGTACTTAATGTTTCAGACATTGAACCTCCTGTAGTTAATATTTGTTTACATTTTGAATGCTTTGTGGTAACTAGATCATATGTAGCTTATTTAGATATCACCAGTGTATGTATTAATTGGAGGTAATGTACACGAATGATCCGCTGCATATGGAAGTACCTCAGCTATTTCCCTGAGACAAAAATATACTTTGAATATATGTCGATGCAGTAATCTACAGAAAAATTTATTGATTTGTTAGCCATTAAAATGAATCCCCTTTATTTGGACTACTTTGCTTATTTCTAGGATTGGATGGACACTTAGATTAACAGGGACATTATGAATGGAAAACAAATATATTGATAATCCATAACTTCTCAGTTTCATAAATAGATGATGCGGCCCGAATGGCAGCCAAAGACATTCAGATGTGACCCATATGATTGATATCGAAGTTACGAATGGACCCCCATTATTTGTTCACATGTTTGACTGTTACATAATCTTTATTTTGATTTACTTATTCATCAAATACTGAGCAACAACTGTGGTGTTTTAGCATATTTTTGCCTATTGACGTGCGATTCATTAATCTCCTTGCCACAATAAAATGGCCAGGATAAATTTAATAATTTTACATAGTAATGAATAAATCTCCTGAAGACATAGGTAAGTCATAGTTTGGTATAACCGACGATAAAAAAAAATGTGCCTTGGCTGCAGTTATCTTGAGGATATACCCAAAGGATACTAAGATGATATCAGTACATTATGACCAAATATTTTGCGACACAAAACTAAACTTATTAGAACTAATTATTAAACAGATAAGGTTATTTCGTGTCTTCGCCAAGTTTCATATAATTTTAATTTCATAAAAAGCCAGACTCCTGTGGATATATTATAGGTCATGATCTCGGATGGAATAGTTAAAACTACGTTGAGCAAATTACAATCATGAACATACATCAAGTATACAAAAACCTTATTCGTACTTCTCAAACATAACCTTCAACTGTGGACAAAAGTATGCAATAAAAATTGTATACACAAAACAATGGAAAAGCACAACATATCTGTAAAAATAGTGTCAGTTCAAATGTTTCAAGTAAATGTTTATTCATCAATTGGTTATTTAATATGTTCAAAATCTGTATTGAAAGTAAAATATGTTTTCTGTTACATTGCCAACCAAATAATGTTGAATAAAGCAAATGATAATGGTCCCTTTGTGTCTTAAAATAAGAATATGTAGTGGACCGTTATAATGAAATTGTTAGACGCTGCTGATCCTGAAGAAGCATATCTGTGTTTTTGTTTAAAAAAGTACTTTTAGAAACTCTACATTTATCTGAAATAAATTGTCCCATATCAGAGGTTTTAAAAACACGTAAAAAAGTACTTTTAGAAACTCTACATTTATCTGAAATAAATTGTCCCATATCAGAGGTTTTAAAAACACGTAAAAAAGTACTTTTAGAAACTCTACATTTATCTGAAATAAATTGTCCCATATCAGAGGTTTTAAAAACACGTAAAAAAGTACTTTTAGAAACTCTACATTTATCTGAAATAAATTGTCCCATATCAGAGGTTTTAAAAACACGTAAAAAAGTACTTTTAGAAACTCTACATTTATCTGAAATAAATTGTCCCATATCAGAGGTTTTAAAAACACGTAAAAAAGTACTTTTAGAAACTCTACATTTATCTGAAATAAATTGTCCCATATCAGAGGTTTTAAAAACACGTAAAAAAGTACTTTTAGAAACTCTACATTTATCTGAAATAAATTGTCCCATATCAGAGGTTTTAAAAACACGTAAAATGGACACCGTATAATAACTGACATATTTGGCCAACCAGAATTGTATAACATCTAATTCCGGTATAACAAAAGTGGATAATAAACTTTAAAATAACAAACCAATCAATTAACATTGCCCCTAAGGAAATGTTATGCTCAGGTGGATTTAAACCACTCACCTATAACCGTAACATAACCTTCAGGTTGATTTTTTAAAGTTGTATTTGCTCCCGTTAATATTTTCTGCGATTTCTCTTTGTTATGAAGTTTTTATTTAATAGTTTATGAAAATGAAATTTGGATAATACTTTCATATAAATACGTGGATCTTCCAGGAGATTCCACTATACTGAGGTGTAAGAAACGAGATTGCTTTATATACAGGTGTGAGAAAGGAAGACGGGTAACACGATTGTCATGTACACATTTAAAAACGGTGAATTTCGGAACATTTCCGAAATATAAAACGATGAAAGCAACATAATAATATGCTCACTTATTTATATTAATTCACTGAGTTTCCAAGCGATTGTTCCATGTAATGACATGTGTCAAAACAGTTTTGTTTTGAAACTATCTTTCAGAGATATACTGAATTCTCTACTTTGTGCAGCTGATAATTTCGTAACGCTTCAAATTCAGTATTTTATTTTCATTGCTAAAGTAATTTTATTTTACTGTATAGACGTCCAAGAGAGGGATGAATGAAGGCAATCTGGTATTGGGACAAAGAGATAGAACAGGCAACTGTAAGTAAACAATATATGTTTGTTATAGGACATACTGTGTACCATTCTGTGTATCAGTAGGTCACATCTGATACAACACGTCATGGTAATCAACTACTAGTACGTGATATGCAGCTCATGTTGCATATTTAATGTTGTTCATGCACTCTGAAAGAAACCAGGCAGCTAATAAATGTTATTGTACTGCGACAAATGCTCAATATCACTCGATCTTGTCTGCAAATTTGCTATAGGGAGAATGAAAGCACATTAATGTAATATTACATTGCACGTGTGAATGGGTCAAGTAGTGTTCTGTGTGGGGAGAGTCCTAGTAATATGTCTGAAGGAACAATTGTGGCATGATTCAGTTATCTTATAATACTACGCAAATATTACAATGTTGAAACGTCCATGTTGACGAAACTGCTAGAATACCTAGCTCTGATCTGATGTCAGAGCTGCTTTTAGTCCCAGTGGTCATGGATATAAAAATCATGTTAATATATAGTTAAAGTGGTGCTACAGATGTTGGATATTGATATCCGATATTTAAAGGCCATACATATCGTTCAGCTGAACTCTGCTGTGAATAACAGACAATCATTCCTTTCGAGAATTCTTAAAATGGCAGATTTAAAATAATCCAAGAATGTATTTTAAAACAATAATAGAAAATGAGCAAATTGTGCAGCGTTATTGTTCAGGCCTCTTTGATAATTTTGATGTTCTTGCCAGTCCATTCATCCATCCATCAATACCCTAGGTTAAAGTCATTGTTTACAATTAAAATGTTCTATTTATAAGCCCTTACAAATACGCTTGAATTAAATTTCCTATGCCGTAGAAGTCTAGGTCATCATTACTGGCCGAGTGAATTTAATGCATTGTGCTGCATCCTTTGGCACATCATACATCCATCAACAGTTGCTGCATTTAGTTCTCATCAAGAATAGCTGACCCAGTTTAAACTAAACCTACAATGATTATTTTTTTTGTCCTTTCCTTTTGGCATTTCCAATTTTATCAATACAGTCATCGATTCTTTGTAATGGAAATCAATCTGTTTTTGTCACACTGTTCACCTTCCTATAATCGGTTGCACATACGGAAAGTTTTATCCGGTTTCGGAACAAGTATATAAGGTGAACTCCAGTCAATTTTACTGGGCTCTATAAAATTGTTCTCCAGCAAATACTGAATTTCCTTTTTCAAGTATTCCTGTTTGAGAGGGTTCATCCTGTACGGGAGTTGTTTCACAGGTTTTGAACCTACAATTTCAACGTCATGAAAAATTTTATTTCTCCTCGTATGAATATCTGGAAACAAGTGCTCATATTCGATAATAACTGTTTAAGTTCATTCCTTGTTGTTGCAAATGTAAAAGTTTCTGGTTCAGATTTTTCATAATTTCCGAATTCCGAACATTTCTCTCTCCAAGCTCAACAGAGTCCGATTGAATTTCTTCACTTAAATCCTCAGTTAGTGGGACAAATACAACTAAATTAATTCCATGATTTACCTGGCAATCTCTTTCATTATACTAGAATTCCTATAATTTATTTAGATCAGAGTACTGTTATTATAATTTAACTCATTCATTTTCTTCTTTACTTTGTAAGGGCCGTATAATATAATTTGAAGCAAAATGTTGAAGAATGAGCAAGAGACAATGAACTGTATTACAAGACTCAAAACTTCTCTCAATTAAATTTCTGTGAAACCATAATTTCACTTTTGACTTGAATTACTGAGTGCCAAATTCAAGCATGACTAGCTGAAAAATTCCAGACAAAAAATTTGAGCCTTGATCAGATTGGACAGATTTGGAAAGGCCAAACTGAGTAAAAACCTTTATCAAAACTTTTACTATGGTTTGGGTTTTAATATTCCTCGAAGGAATTGCCTCTGGGAATCTTGTTGACACACACATAATGGTCAACAAACATTGGTTGCCTGACTTGATCTTAGGTACGGGACCATCACGATCTACCATAATTCTACCAAATGGTTCGTCAAATGCAGGAATAGGTTGCAGATAAGCCTTAGGTATCTTCTCATTGGGTTTTCCTACTATTTGACAAGTATGACAAGATCTATAAAATTTACAAACATCACTTTTGATTTTTGGCCAATAAAAGTGAGTCAAGATCTTGTGATAAGTTTTATTAATCCCTAAATGACCAGCCAGAGGAATTTCATGGGCCAAACAAAGTATTACCTGTGTGTAAGATTTTGGAACTACAATCTGATAGTTCGCTGACCACTTGTCATTAGCAGGTACCTCGGGAGATCTCCATTTTCTCATAAGAATTCCATTTTTAATGAAATAACAGACAGGTACTTCAGTGGCTTCAGTTTCGCTAATGGCCCTCTGAAACAAACAGGAGATCTTAGGATCTTTTTCCTGTTCGACGACAAGTGATTGTCGTTTATCACCCTGATTAGATAAAAGAGAATGAGTATTTAAAAGAGGATCATTGCGATAATTACCTTTCGATTGATCCAAACAAGGTGTGAAAGTGACCTCATCAAAAGCCTGACCAATACATGTGTCAGCTAAAGGAATATTTTCCGTATCAAAATCATTCTCAAGAGCTTTCTTTGCCATAGCTTTGGTAACTGCACAAGCTGGGTAAAAATCAGGGTATTCTTTCTCAATAGGATCAACTTTCTGATCCAAACAAGGCTTGTCAGTTACAAGTGGATTAACCACAACCTTGTCTCCAGGTCGTTGCCTGGTAACAAACGAATGCCCTTAACGGGTAAAGAAAACACTATACCGACTGTCACAGGTCCTGAAACTAAGTCTGATGACAAATTTACAGACTGGAGAGGAACATTAACAAAGCCGCACTCTACTCCCCGAATGAGAACGCTCTCATTAGAACAGGACTTCTCAGAAAAAGGCAAAGTACTTGATAATAAAAGACTCTGAGAAGCTCCTGTATCCCTTAAAATTTTAATAGTGATAGGATTGGCCAAATCACCCAAAAATGATAAAGAACCCTTCGACATGAATGATTCATAATTCTCCATAATAAAATCAGACTGGGGTTTATTAAACATATGTTTTTGCTTTCAATACATAACCGTGACCTCGACCTCTTAGAAATAAGAGCATTTAGGATAGGTCTATATTGATTCTGATGCCTATATTTCAATCTGAAGCAATCAGAAATGACGTATCCTTTTCTCTTGCAATAGGTACACGTTGGAATAGACAAGGATTTTGAATGAAGTTTATCAGAAGCTTGATTTTTAAAAGTTGTGCCAGACTGAGTTTTAGAATGAGTCGTATTAGGCTGAAATACCTCTCTACCCGTAGACTGCTGAGTAAAAGATTTGCCTACAAAAGAAACTGTATGAGCTAATGAGTACTTGTCAGCAGCACGAGCACCATTTTCCAAGGTTTCGATCTTATGCTCGTAAAGATACATCCTAATGTCACTCTGGACACAGTTCCTAAACTCTTCAAGTAACACAAGTTGTTTGATATTTTCATTGTCATGTTCAACTATCTTGGCTAAGCACCGTCTCTCAAATAACTGTTCTTTTTCTCTTGCAAATTCGACATAAGTTTGTCCAGCTTCTTTTTATAGTTCCTAAATTTTGGCCGATAAGCCTCAGAGACTAATGAATAACACATTAAAATGCATTCGTTAACTACATCATAGTCAGCACTTTGCTGAAGTGACATTGAATGGTAAATATCACTAGCTTTACCAATTAGTACACATTGTTGTAACTGAGTCCAATACCCCCGTGGCCATATCAATTTTCAACAACTTTTTCAATATAAATAAAATATTTGTCTACTTCTTTTTCTCTAAAAGGGGGCACTTACCTGATATTTCATGTCATGTCAAAACTTGAATTTGTATGTGAAGTGGAACTGTGCTTTTCAATTGCCAGCTCCATTTCTTTTATTAAATTTGAACTTCCCTTTCATCCTTCTCTTTGTGCATCTGCCTCTCTCACCTCTTTCTCAAATGGTAACTGTTTATCTCTCTCTCTCTCTCTCTCTCTCTCTCTCTCTCTCTCTCTCTCTCTTGTTTACAAATTAGAGCTATCACGCAAGCAGAACATGACCTTGGTAATAGCAAATCGTCTTAACTCGATGTTTACAAAATCTATGAACCAAAGTGAGCCAAAAATGGTGCTTAAGTCATACTTTTGCTTTCTAAACAGACTGAATTTACTAGGGAAAATATCAAATCCCGTGAAAATTTTCATTACAATAAAATGTAATGAAACAAATATACAAAAAGAATTTAAAACTAGCTGACAAGTAATTAAGTTACATATACGTAACTATATATATATATATATATATATATATATACACACACACACATAAAATCTGTTATATCTCAACTCTATTTAATAATGTTCTAACAGGATACATATTGTTATGTCTTACAGAGAAGAGAAGATAGCAGACATGCATCCAGGAAAGACATACATCTGAATCAGGTCAGTAGGATGATTGGGAAAGAATATATATCCAGACTTGTGCAAATTCCTATAAAACACCCATCTCATGTACCAAATCGTATGCATGGAAAGCACGAGAAACTGGAGACAAAAAACAAGCTAAGAACTGACATTGGTATCAGCATTCTCTTATTTTGTGTGAAGTTATCCTTTAAATGACAAATTGTATACTAGGTATGGTTTTAAATATTGGAAATAATCATTTCAGTATGTCAAAAGTACGGTTGTCTGTTACTGTTTTGCTTATTATTTGTATCTATTATGCATGTAACTAAAGAATATTTGAATTGTGCTGTTATTTACGGACACCTTTTTTACCACACAGCATTGTATGTCAGTGACCTTTGTTGACTCTGTTGTTTATTCAATACATGAAAATTACCTCGGTACATATTATCCTTATTTTCATAAAATAGGGATATTACCTTAGGCTTTTCTCTCTCTCCGCCCATTTGACATTCCATCCTTCTTGATTCATCCTTTCATTAGTAGATATATCTCCCATTGCATATATATTGTGCTTGAGGTAAAGAGAAAGACTTATGGGGCAAAAGTTTAAAGGTCAAGGCCACTAACTGGAAGAACAAGTGGTTTATGCCAAATAACATTATTTGTGCCTTGCTGGTTTTAATAAATCTTATTAGATGGCATTTACGTGAGATAATTAAGAAATACGATATTATGGGGATCAGAAATTCAGAGTTCAAGGTCACTGAAAGAAATATGGTTTCTGCAAAGACAATTTAAGTTACTAAACAAAGGGAGAGCATATAATGTGAAATTTACTGTAGTCTTGTTTAATACAGAAAATTGTTTCTAAGGATCTGACTAATAATTCAATATAGCATCTATGCAGAATGTCAAAAATCGTCCAGTCAAGATGTAAAAGTATGTGCCTGGGAATATCTTGACATATAATATTATATGCAAAAATTTGCTTTAAAGAGAAAATATACCTTTAAAAGTTATATGAAGTTTTATACATTTGTAGATATATATTGTTGAAACCTTGACCATATTTCAAATTATTGAATACTTTGCAGCCAGTGATATATTTGATTGCGTCTCGATTAATAATTGTTAGTCTTCTCATATTAAATCTCCTGAAATATTCGTCGTTCGTGTTATTACATGAATTGTGCATTATTGCAAGACATTTCATGCATTCAGTAACCGACTTTCAGAAATTATTTTTAATGTATATTTTATATTTTTACATAATTAGAAACCAACTAGAATGTTGGTCAGTTTGCTCAGTCTTTCCCGAATTTCACCCTTCCGCCACGATGGAGATAAATCTTTTTTCAGAAAATGCATATAAGGCTTCAGAAAATAGTGCACGGTTTTCATGCATTTCTGAAATTGATATACAAAATTTCACAGCAATTTACAAAAACCCGCAAGCATAGTTACATTTACAACGGTCAAACATTAGGTGTATGTCGAAAAGGGAACAACCCTAAAAAATGCGGGAGCATGTAAATATGTCGTTATGCACATCTTCATGTGACGACCATAATAATTTACATGTGCCAGGGCAATCGATAATAAATTGCTGCACCTGATTTGGAACAAGACTAAAATAAAAATAAATTAAACAACAAGTTTGGGAGCAAAGTGTTATGTCGATATTTGCTTCTACAGATGGTAGTAATATATACTAAAAGCAATCAATTTTTTTTTTCATAAAATAGTTAAATCTAAACTTTCCTAAAAGAAACAAATTTGAAAAATGTTCAACATCTGCAAACGTTACTACGAAGCATTCCCCAACTTTGTTGTTAGGTATCACGTACACTACTTATCTATCAAGTACACTGTTTGTCTATCATATACACTATTTAAATATAGCTTACTCAGATGTATATACTGCATCCACCTTCATTTAAAGCCATCTCATTCACCAGACTGTGGATGCCATACAGCTGTGGTATAAATAAGTTCAAAATATTTTCTAATGAGAGCAATAGTTTCTGCCAGGTGAATAAATTTTGAACGGGATATTATCTATTTTGCATTGATTAAATGAACTTTAAAAAGCCAACTACTTGCATGTTTTCTCTTACACCAAAAAGCACGTTGTCTTCTAAAAACACGAATATTATATGTGTGAATTTATACTGTTGTTTATTACATAGACGTTCCAAATTGTGAGGGTGAAATTTGCTTTTACAAGAAAGGTGTGAAATTGCTTCAACAAACTCGCCACATGAAGTACATCTTATTGCCAGTTTCTGATCAGTATATAGAGTTGCAACTTAGGTACGTTTATACTACATTTGCACACATGATACTGCCATAATCTCTCAAACTTATCAGTTCCATATCTAAATATCATAATTCCAAGTGGACAAAGTACTAACCATCATCCCCTGACTGATCAATATAGGTACAACATCTCACAGCATGGTCGTAATCGACGCAGTACAGATTCAAACCAATAATTGTACTTTGACCACGGCTTCTAAAAAATATAAAACTGAAACAGCTTCAGTTACGTTCTGATTAATAACTCAGCAGAAAGAAACCCAGGTTGAATGCATCGTGGTAGAAATTCCTTTAATACGTTGCTGTTTTTGCTAAAAGAGAGAATTTAAAACGATTTCTCCGTAATCACCCAGCACAACGTGACCAAATGTGAAACCATACAAGCCTAGATGGTGCTAATAACCAAATAAATCTCAATGAAAGCCAGATTTGTTCTGTTATCAACTTTTGATTTATCTGCTAGAGGACTGAGTGGTAAGATCAGAATGATGCAGTACGATACAATACAAATAGCCGAGGTAGAGGTCGATGTTTAGCAATCTAAACCAGGAGCAAAACAAATTAACAAATTAACAATGATGTATTTCAAGGTATGTCACAAAAGAGAACACTTGAAAAAATATTTCAATGATTGGAAGAAAAAGTTCGCAATCGATCTAGATGCATTCAAGGCTAGAGTAGATTCAAATGCTTTCTCAATTATGAAGCTAAAGCCAAAACATTGCGTATCAATATTGCATTAAGCATTATATTAAATGACTTAATACAGACAATTCACAGAAACACAAAGGATTTTAATGCGAATATGACAATAATTAAATGGGTGTATTCCTTATCGATTTTTGGAGTCTGGAGAATACGTATGTTATTGATGTAAACATGGAATAAGCATATATACTCTCAAGCGTTAATGAGTTACCGATGATCGAGTGAATTATTTTGAATAACATGAAACGAAAGTTTGTAGACACTTAGTGCTGAAATAACACCTAGAAAACAGAGCTGGCATTTGTGAATGTTACAACGCTGTTTCAAATGTATTGAATATAATTTTCACACAATATGCAAATTATATATTATAATAATGATAATAGTTAAGCATTATTTCATGGATATGAAAACACGATTAAACACAACTCTCAATTTATAAAAATACGCTTTTAGAGAATTTTGCAGTGCATTCGAGGTTAAAAAAAAATACCCCAAGGTTTTATTTAATATAAGTTAACAAAGATGTCGTGTCTAATGTTAATTGCGTAAATGAAATATGTACATATTACTTGGAAAAAACAAAAACATAGTGTTTTATAATTTGATAGAAAGCAATGAAACTACACAGTCATTACGATATAACATAAAGACTTTCACCATTACCCAAATGTGTTACTCAGCAGGATGGCTATGACAGCAGTTATGACTAAAGGAACAATAGCTTTCTATTTATTGTATACAAGAAGCAACTTTGAAATTATTTGATCTTGGTGTAGCTAAGATACGATAGAATTATAATTCAAGGGTACCAGAGAAAAACAGGAGTTCAATGAAAAAAGATCAAGAACACTTGCTTACTTGAATCTAAGGTTAAGACAACAGGGTTTGGTGACTCAGTAGTTACACAACTTGGACGATGATTTTTTTTTTCAATATGCATCTACTGATGGTGCTGATGAGAGAAATGATTTAAACGATCCTTACGGTGAGGATAAACATGAAAAACAAAATGAGACTAAATTTCTTAATAGCTAAAAATATGTCATTCAGAGTTACATACCTCTAATCCAGCATATCGATATGTCACATATGCCTTCATCAGGGTTAAAATTCAACCAACGATACATTTGGTAGTGCCAAAACTTACTCCAAACTATATTATGGCCTTTGACATGACGATGAAAGCATATACATGACGATGAAAGCATATATAGAAAGGCCATGTAACAAATCTCTATATTATGCATGAATATGGTTTAAACTTGAATGCGTACATCATTCGTATGTCACAAAAAGTTATGATTACATTTTTGATTTCCTTTTTTGCTTTTTTTGGGGTGTGGGTATTAGAACAAACAGGATTGAATAGGACATAACAATACAGGATTGAATATGACATAACAGTACAGTACTGAATAGGACATAACAGTACATGATTGAATAGAACATGACAGTACAGGATTGAATAGGAAATAACAGTTAAAAATTGAGACCGGTGAGATTTAGGAGCAGATAATGAGCAAAATCATAGAATAGAAACTGCACAGTTTGCGATGATGTTCTTCGGTTTACTTGTTCATACTAATAGATCATTGTTACCTGTACCCACGAGCTCTGCCACGCATGCTACATGTCTGCGGCATGATGCTCCAGTGCTAGACATCACTATAAACTGCCACACTGCAGACATCGTAGCGATATGACTGAAAAATTGTTAAAGCTACGTTAAAAATCATAATCACATCACATCACATCACAGCTCTGCCACGTGTTTTCAACAATGGCAATACAAGGAAGGATGTTCAGGTTCTCTAACTGTGTGTCCAATAAAAATAACACGTTGAACAGAATCGTGAAAAGCTATCAATCCTATAAAAAATGACTATTGCAAAATGGACATTAAGTATATTGAAAATGTAAATGATGTTAAGTGGGGCCACACCGTCCTCCCTAATGTAAGGGATCCTCGGTGGAGGCACACAGTCATTCACAGTGTAACGAAAACAAAGTGGAGGGAAATGATCAAGAGTTTGGTAAGCAATGAATGTGGTTGTACACAGATCAATCCAAAGGAAACTATATCACTGGGGAGAATATTCAGATGCATAGAAAGAAAGCGGAAGACTTGTATTTGAGGTATAAATAAATTATGAATAAAAATATGTTAACATCCATTGGAAACCGTATACTCACAAAACACGTACGAAATTGCAGAAATCGAAGCGGAGCAAATGCCTCTAATGTAAAATGTAGAAAGGAAAGGACTTCGAGGTATGTGTATCTACAAACTTGAGCCATGCAAATAAGATTTAGGTACAAAGAATATACACCAGGCATATGCTGTTTGACTCAAACTCGATTAATTATATAACGGGCACGTTATACCCGCACCCAAACGTTCAGAGCAACTTGGATATTAGCAAAACAAGGATATACCAATGTTACGAATATGTAATTTAATTACTTGTGCGTTAATTTTAATTTTTTTTTTTTATTTTATTTTTGTATCATTACATTTTATTGTAATGATTATTTTCACTGGATCTGATATTTTTGAAAGAGATATTATGTTTATATAAAACGTAGTATGACTCGCATAAGCACCTTTGTATCCTGCCGTGTTTTGTCGATTGAGTAAACACTATGCGAAAACGGTTGGTTATTGTCAAGGCCATGTTCCTGGCCCACGTGAAATTACATTGTTTACTGAGCTATTTGATGATGAAATAGTCACGCGTTTCATCGTGCTCGCTTGAAATGACGTCTTAGTTCAGTTTAAAAATACTCAGATCCCCGTGAAATATTGAGTCGTACAATATATCTTCAGGAAGAAGGATATATTTCTATTAGGTGCCGTAAAGAGTTGTATTTTTACATCTTTGGAGCTCGAGATGTTTTATCATAGATGACAGCTTGTTCAGAAGTTCATCTATTTTTTTTTAGAATATAATAATTTATATTTATTCCTGGAGAACTATACAAGTGACAAAGACATTCGATGGAAATTTATTCTAAATTGAAACATTACAAGCTGTGGTTCAACGTGGAACTCTTGACATTCTTATAAAGACTTCACTTGACGTCATCATCCTCCATCTTAGAACGTCGTCAAGATTCGATCCTGGATTCAGTTAAAACTATTTATTGATAGGACTTGTATTTTGTCAGTACTAGGATAAATGTTTGGAATGTCTTCACAAACTGTAAGTCCTTTTTTCTATTTTCACCTTTTCACTGTGTTTTGTAGGAAATAAATTATTGTTGTTAAAACTTACAAAGCTTGTTGGTTTCACACTTTTCTTTTGTTACTTTTGAACGAGCCTACACGTAACACCAAGAAGTTGTGAACGCATGCAACTCAATTTTCATTAGCCTCCTCTCGTCACTCTTATGGTCAGTCTGGTTGTAGACATAGCCGGGATGTTCCACGTTCACCTTTAGTAAGAAATTTTCGGTGATCAAAATATATTATTGTTTTGCGCCGGCATACATCTGAGGCGTATGTTTGTCTGGCAGAAATAGGCGAGATGAATAAACGAGAGCAAGACAAGGGGGTCTGCATTAAACATCATAAGTCCGGTAAGTTTAACGTAGGAGGAAAGTAATATATATATATATATATATATATATATATATATATATATATATATATATATATATATATATATTCTGTGATTTTTGAATTAGTAAATATTCGTCTTCTACAAAGGGAAAGATCGGAGTAACAAGAGCCAGTACTCGCCTAAGTCATTTGGAGCGTGATGTGGTTACTTCCCTTGCAACGGCGACTCCACAACACATTGTTAGGACTATTTTGTATGTTGGTGTTGGTTAACCAATCTACTGATGCTTGCACCCAAAGATCTCTGTTGTTTCAATGTATCTACTGCTTCTGTAATTTGTACGTACTTGGCTGAAAAGAACGCCGTCAGAATATTTGGTGGGGTTCTTTTTGTAGAAATCCCGATGATGGCAGTAAGTCACATTAAAATCATAACAACATGTCTCCTGTATGTGACGGTTAGAAACAGATTATATTTAGTTGATATAGAGAAGCATCAGAGCATAGTAAAATCGCAGTTTATAAGAATTTCATTTGCACCACGAATTAAGTATGACTGGTCCAGTGTGAGGACAAAACGAGGAAAGATGTATGGAGAAATCAGTGTTTAACCATATCGTTGGTTGTGATGTTAATGGTCATATAATCAGGGGGATAATCAACCATAATTCTAATATTAAGGTTCGAACTTGGGCGTTTCCTAAACCAAGCCATAGCTAGCAAGCGTGTGACATCTAAACCCAGGTTAGCGTTGTCGGCTTAATCATTCTGCCGAGAGTAGTTCCGACTATGACAGTGTTAGACCACATTTCAAACTGTATAACATAGACCAGGCCTAAATTTGCAACGCAGCAAAAAATGTCCAGAAATGTATATTGCTGCACAGATATACTCATACGTACTCAACAGACCATAGTGATATTTCAGAACTGGACCAATCATACTCGAGTCCCTGTAAGACTTAACTGAGTTCTGTATTGACTTTAACGCAGTCACACTTAAATATACATCCTTATAGAAAAACAATTAATATCAGGGAGATTTGGATATGTTCCAAACTTATGAAAACGCCAATAAAAATATCAACTAATTATGCAGTCTGGAAAACATTGACTGGTATACATGATAACATAACTATAAATGTCTGCATTCAATATGGAAAATGTCGACTATTAATGCGTTATTTCTATCATAACTTCTGAAATAAGCTCGTCTCCACAGAAATGACCGAGTGATGTCCAATCGCAAGTTATACTTACAAACATATCAAGAGATATAATCAACCACGCATGCGCCACCCAGTTCGTAAGTGCCTGTGCAAAATCAAGAAAATTATATTATCAGGACTCGTACAGAAACGTGTAGTAATATTTCATTCTTAAATGTGCAAGGAATAGAATATTCACAAATTACAATATTTTGTCTGTATGTTTATGTTATTGTGGTAACTAAATAGTTGTTCCCCGATGCATTGCAAGTTAGTATCCATTTCATTACAATATACATCTATATTTCCTGTTAAAATTGTGTTTCTATCCCCAAGGTTTGTACAAAGCGCCAAGTACATTGTGATCACATCCATCCGTCCTTTATGCTATTTCCCCAGTCCTCCTGTACGTTAAGGCCAATATTGATAACACCTGATGGTTATGATCCCCGTGATGTCTAGTTCGATGAGACATACCTACTATTGCTCCATGGGGTGACGTTTGTGGTAAGGGAGTATTCATCCACAAGGCTTAATTACATACAAATTATATGATGCAGTCATCTAAATATTTCTGGGAGAGAACGAGAACAATCGTTTCAGACATTAAGCAGGAGCGCACTCAACATAGTTCTATATGAAGGTGATACTAGGCCACCGGAACCAGCCTTTGCCTGACATTTAAATATACCACACTTGCCTGACATTTAAATATACCACACTTGCCTGACATTTAAATATACCACACTTGCCTGACATTTAAATATACCACACCTGCCTGACATTTAAATATACCACACTTGCCTGACATTTAAATATACCACACGCAGATATCAAGAAGGCTAGGTGTGTACGCCTTGCCTTCCGAAGACAATTATGAATCACACACACACACACACACACACACACACACACACACATATATATATATATATATATATATATATATATATATATATATATATATATATATAATTACTCTATATTTGCTTTGATATTTACTATTGACATCAAAATTTTGTTTGGTAAGAAAAAAACATTGTAATGTATTGCAATGATGAGTCAAATAAAAACACGCAATCCTACAGCAATGCGTACAATCAAAGAATCATTACAATACCTGAATGATGAAAGGTTATGATGAATGTTGGCGATTAAGATATATTGATAAATAAAATTAAAAATTTATCAGCATACTCTGATGTTATGTGTGTTACCGTTGGTTATAATGTTCTACCTGTGAAATGCAAAGTTCGATATGAACAAAAGCATTTGACTCATCAACACTAAGATGTGGAAAACAAATAGTTTACTTGTTCCATTGGTAGTAGGTATAGCTTAGGATAAAAAGATAGTTATAGGACTGTATCATTTTTAGTAAGTATACCTTACTATTAAACAGACGAATGAATGGATGGATGATTGTTAATGGTTTTTTGATATGCTTCTATTAATTAACAAAAACATGAATGTGTGCGCGTGGATGCAAATCTCAAGACTAAATCAAATGTTTTCTGTAAAGTTTCTCTTAGGAAATACGTTATGACTTAAAACCAGGAATAAAAATTTGCCTTTTAAACTTCAATGAATGTCGGCAATGATAACAAAACTAAATAATTTTATGAAAATATAAGAAGCATAATATGAGCGTCTATCACCTTTTATTATATCCCCAGGTAATTAAGCCTGTTTTAAAGTTTGTACGCGTGTTATAAAGACATTTTAAACACCTGTAAGAATCTGGTATCCAGCATATAAATATAGCCCCAGGTAATTAAAACCTGCTTTAACGTTTACACATGTGTTTTAAACACAATATGAAACACGTATAAGGAAACTGACATCCATGATGTGGAGCACATGTTATCCAAAGTGATGGTGTCAATCTAATGTGATAGGTTTTTTAGTACAGGGGCTTAATTGTTATGCTAATTTAACATCTGGGGTAGGAAATATTAATTGCTTTTTTAAAAGAGAGCTAGATAGATAACCAGTTGTATTAAACGAGCAAATCTCCTTTATTTACTCTTGGCGAACAAAAGAACACTTAAAACATAGATAGCCAATTTAAAACCAAATTGATTTTGATATACTGTTGGATTGAAATTTATAGATAGATACATAGCAAACTGAGTCAAAACCAAATTACATATATGTTCCGTTGGGATAGAAAATAAATAATGAAAATACAACATTTTGTCTTTCTGCTGTCGGCTAAAGTCACATTAATATGTAGGAAAGGTAGTGATTGAAATTTTTCCGGTGAGAAGTGACTTCGTTGTCCAGTGACTCTTACAAAAAGCACTGAAAAGGACATCAATCTTCCTCATAAATTTTAACATCAACCATTCTTGAGCTGCCATTTCCCTTGTTATTTAAACAGCTGCTAGTTGGTATATTTGCAGCTGCCAGTTCCTCTGTTATAAAAGACCTGATATGTGGTACATTTTACGAGTTTCTAGTTACTGTGTTTAAACATAATCACCCAGTATTACATGCATACCTACCTACCTACACACGCACGTACGCACACACACACGCACATATATATATATATATATATATATATATATATATATATATATATATATATATATATACACATACATGCTGGAGGTTATATTTGAGAGGTTTGTGCTCCAGTTAAGCTTCCCTGGAATTATTTGTCCAACATCTGTAGTGCCAACCCTCACATAACACAATTTTTGATAGATATGTAAGTGTTAAGATATATTTTATGATAGTATAGACAATTATATTTTGCATAGTGTAATAGTGACACGTTCACAATCATTTTCAGCCATGCAAGGAAAGGTTACGAAGGCCTACGATGTGATTTGAAGTTATCTATGATTATGGTTTCGGGTTCCATAATGTTCGCAAAGCCTTACTTTTAGTCATGTGACGATATGCATTTAATAATCTTCTATCAGGGCCGTATGTATAAATGGATTTTTATTGAATTCATTTCATTATTTTTATATGGCAAGTTCACAGTCTCAAAATACTTAATAAACCATACTTGAAATCTCTTTAATATTTTACATCACCAGTCGAGAACTGAGTCAAAACAGACAGTAATAACAAACCACCAATACCATATATCGATAATAATAGCAAGAAGAGACAAATAATAAATTTGTGTTCAAAATATACAATTCGCGACACACCGATCAAATTTTATTGTATATTTTCTTAAGCCAAATACAACACAAAAGAAAACTAGATTTAAACTTTGCATATCATTAAATGTTACCTAATTTTAGTAAGAACACCTGCTGCTATATGAACGTGTCTAGACATTTGAAGGTTGATACCCTGTGTCATAGGAAGCATTTATTAATAGCAATGATGTAATGCATGATAACCAACCTGATATGCAACTATCCAAAGATCGCCGAGAAAGGTACGTTTCTGAAGATATATGATGATGAATTTGCATTCCAGATTTGACACTACGACAAGCAAGTTTCAAGATGATGATGTCATGTGTAGAGTCGTGATGATATGATAAAGAGCCTGATGATTTTAGACAACAAAAGAGGTTCTGTGCGTTTGGGGAGATGAGCTGCAACTTTAATAGGACAATATTACTTTGAGGAAAATGTGCCCTTATTTGGCCAAGTTATACAATCTGTGAGAGATGCTACTCTTATGACATTGGCTAATGCAATGTTCATCTTGTACAATCACCCTGTCAGTGGTAATACTATTTAGAAATAGCCTAATACAACGTCTGTCTTGTACAATCACCCTTTAAGAGAGAGTATGATTTAGACATATTTTAATGCATTATTTGTCATGGACAATCACGTTGGCTGAGGTAATATTATTTAGAAATAGGCTAATTCTTTGATATTATAATATTCGGAATCAACACCGATATGTTTTCCTAAGAATGTGAAACTTTCAGAAAAAAATGTCTATGAGGGAGATGCATTGTTACGATATTTACATGCAAAAAAAAAAAAAAAACAACCTCACTTTCGAGTCAATACAGCAGCACTGTAAGACATCGTGCATCATCGCATGTTATTGTACAAGCTGCGGTCATTTACGAGTTGGTATAATAGCTTGTAATGATGAGCGTGCCGTTATTTGGCAAAATTTAGAATTTAAGAACATTATCTTCAAACATAAAAATCTATTTGATGGTAAACGGCAGTGTAAGAAGACTGGTAACAAAAAGTTTGTTTTCAACTCACTGCCGCGAGTATGGACATTAGACATTGTGAAGACTGTAAGTTGCATTTACTGGCGTTATTTGCTGGTCTAAGTATACGGCCATGCCTTAAATGTAGCATAAGTGTCAATTCTGGCAATCAGGTGTGCCAAGCATGCAGATCTGTGCGTTGGTATTATCGTGTACCTTCTCACAAAATTTGCTGAATCTATGACTAAAACCACCGAACGATATGATAGCAGAAGAAACTCGACAAAATCGACCATAAACATACAGAAGTCAGACAAATTTTAGGCAGGATTGAAGTGTTTGCAGTTTCTATAATAAAGTGAAGGTGCTTGAAATATGTATTGATTGAATTTGCAATTTCCTCTTATATATCATTATAACTACCGAAATTCAGTTGCGGTAGCTCGCGCTACGGTGTGGAATATGAATGCTAAGCGGTCTGTAAACAGTTAGCATACCTGAATTACTACGACCATATATGAACCACGGCCACTTCCACTGGATGAGCCACAACCGGTTGTATCCGCAACTTTAACGTTAGAACAACTGAAATAATTCGCGTTTGAGCGCAGTTTACAAATGTCAAGATCAGCACGAAAGGCTGACATACATCCTTTATTAGGTCTTACAATCGTACCGCATCACACTGTGAGAATATTCCTGCATCGGAACCACGATTAAATCTGCAACAGTCCTACATGAAACAAACAAAGTACGATTGCAAATATAGCATCACAGCCAATATTGCTGAGACACTCAAGTATGTCCGTCAACGAGCCCATGATTATGAGTTTAGGTTACAAAAGTTCCTCGTAATTTTGAAACGTATCTTAAGATTGTTCCAAATGTATACGCGCCAAGGAAAGACAATAGCAAACTTTAAGCAAGGTTGATTAAATTTGAATTATTAAAACGCTCTGGTACATTCAGAGTTAAAGCAAATATTGATTCTGGTGCACATTTCACTAAACCTCATATTCGTACGTCATTACAATAACGTGAGTTTAAATTTTCTACCCCTTGGTTCCTTGGTGGTCCACTAAACCATAAACACTTAGAATATCAACGGTGTCATTGAAAGAACATTTAAAAGATTCCCGAGATGTCGGAAAAATATACCAACGCAGGAAAAACGTTGAAAAAATATACCAACGCTGGTTCAGATTGGACTCTTGACCGGTGTACGACAGTTTGTCTGCATACTTCCCCAAACATACCGTTCGAAGGATATAGTTACATGTCAGTATTATGTATATTTAATATGCGTTGATTGTTAGTTAGTTTTTTAATTTTTATGTCTTTTATTTCATTAGATATATATATATTACTCTAATGTAACATTGTATGTTTTCCTTAACCTTCCAAAATCAAGTTTATTTTCGACTCGACCTAAATTATTGATCCTTTTTATTCTGTAAACAACTAATACATAGCTAAGATATTTTTATGTCTATCGGTTTAATATCAGCATCATTATTAATGAAAACAAGCATGTTTATTGGTGTCTGTGTCTAGCTTATTATGATCACTCTACAATTTACCTGGCGTACCTGACATATTCAAGGTTCTATATTATACCTTAATAATACACCTTCTAATTATAACTAACATTTTATTTTGTAAACATTAAGAACTTTCTAGAAGGTTATTTTCCATTAGATATCTTGTTTTAGAAAATGTTATTCTGACCCGAGGTGAAGAACAAGATAGAATCTTGTTACTGGAAAGTTTTTTTCCGTGCTTAACATCTGAGCAGAATCCAGTAATCATTGTTACGTACAGTATTTGATTTGGAATTATTCAAATTATTTATTTTTTTGAGAATACAAAGTGCTCTGATAACATTCTTAGAAATAGAGACTTGCATTTACAGCGAAATTTCAAATAAGCATATAATTATTGGATTGTATTATTGTGATCAAACACAAGACTGTTGGCACGTCAACACTTTACGAGCAATCACAGGCACATAAACATTTTCAACGTTAGATTTAATTAAGATTTCGATTAAATTTTATTCAGAACTTGAATTATTAGGACTTGTGTCTGTAACTCTAGGAATATTTGGGATTTATTTCGCAATACTGTATGGTCTTTATTTATTTAGAGTATTTGTTGAAGTTTACAAAGCTTGTCGCTTCTCACTCGTGTCTATAATTTATTTTAAGACGATAGAGTCGTAATAGAAAATTGAGAGCTCATCCGAGATACGAATTTCTCTAAAATTTTTCATCATATTTTTTTTAAATTTAAACTCACCTTCTTTCGGAATTTTGCAAGTGCCAGGTATAATTTCACATCTTAGAAATCTATAGTGAAACAAACAACCTTATACAATATCACATAAATTGGAGAACTTCATTTCAAATCCTACTCAGGAACAGTTAATCTCTTCAAAATGGGATCAATTGCTCCTGATTGCCAGAAAATATGAACCTTCAGAGGCCAAGGCTTCTTTAACTAATCAAGAAATAAGAAATATTTCGGTCACATATTTGGTGGAAAAGACTATTTTGGATAAAAGTGCTTTAGGATTGATGAGTAAGCCCATGTCAGACTATAACATACATTGAAATTAAAATACAAGATGAAATTAGAGTTAAGAAAGCTTGAGCTTCAGAAAGGTAAGGAGAAGCAACAAATGCAATTTTAAAGGAGGACAGATAGACAATAGCAATTAGAGAAAGAAGAGAGGCAAATGCAATTAGCGAAAATTGAATAATTCAGAAAGAAAAAAGAGAGGGAGAGAAAGAGAAGATAGGCCAATGCAAATGCAAATGTAAGAAGAAAACGAGAGGGAAACAAAAATGCAGAGAGAGAGAGAGAGAGAGAGAGAGAGAGAATTTAATTTAGATTAAACCAGTTTGAGCTGGCAAGTGAAAAGCATATCCCCACTTTACTCAGAAGTTCAAGTTTTGATGTTATGAAAATATTAGGTTAGTACCCCGTTTTAAAAAAAAATCAGTAAATAAATGTTTTCGTCATTTAAAAAAAAAAATTCTGAAAATTTGAAATGGCCAAGAGGGTTTTGAACTCTGATATTACAAAGAACGCTGTTTTGGCGAAGCTCGTGACATTTATACATCTCTTTCAGTACAACACAGTACTGTTTATGATCTGGTTAATGAATGTATCTTGAAAGGTTGCCAGTTGTTACCTTAATCTTATCGACAAAAGTTTAGGAAATATAAACAAGAAACTGGATAAACCCATTTAGACTTTGCAAGAAAAAAGCAGATATTTGATAAGTGGTGCTTAGCCAAGAAAGTTGGTCAAGATTATGAATATCTAAGATACGTCATATTAGTTGAAGAGTTCTAGATTTGTGCCCATGGTGACGTTAAAACTTACATTGCTGAACACAAGGTCGAAACGTTTGGAAAATGCTGCTCATACAGCTGACGACTATTACTAAGCTCGTTAAGCTTCTTTTGTCTTCCACTTAGCAGTCTCCTGATAAAGCACTTGTTCAGCATAATACAAGCACTTTCATATTTCAGACTGGCGCAGCTTTTGTGAATCAAGTTTTTGATAAGATGGATCAGAAGCAACAACAAAAAACACATTATTTCTGATTGCTATAAATTGCACAATAAACAACATAATCAAAACATACAAATTCTAAATGTTCTTATGTCTAAGAGGTCAAGGTCACGATCATGTAATGAAAGCATCATGCATGTTGGGTCAAACAAACCCCAGTCTGACTTTATTATGGAGGATTATGAACAATTCATGTCGAATTGTTCTATATCGCTCATGCCAGATTTGGACGATCCTATCCCTATTAAAATTTTAAATGACGCAGGACCATCTCAGACTATTTTATTACCAAGTGCTTTGCCTTTTTCTGAGAAGTCTTCTTCTAATGAGAGAATTCGAGTTCTAATTCAGGGAGTAGAGTGCGGCTTTGTTACTGTTCCTCTCTATTGTGCAGATGTTTCATCAGGACCAGTGACATTCTTAACAGTGTAGTCTTTACCCCATTGATGGTATTCATTTATTTCTAGGGAATGATCTAGCTGGAGATAAGGTTGTGGGGAATCTATTTGTAACAGATAAGCTTTGTTGGAATCAGAAAGTCGCACCTATTTAAAAAAGCCCTGATTTATACCCAGATTGTGTAGTTACTAGAGCTATAGCAAAGAAAGCTCTTATAATGAAGTTAATCAGAAAACTATTCCTTAGCTGACACATGTATTGGTCAGGATCTTGATGGGGTCATTTTTACGCCAATTTTGGATCAATCGAACGGTATTGATCACAGTGTTCCTCTATTAACAACTCATTCTCTTTATTCAACTTTCTATTCTTTATTTCACTTGTCGTCGCACAAGAAAATAATTATTAAATCTCGTGTTCGTTTCATAGGGCTATTAGTGAAAATGAAGCCACAGAAGTACCTGTTTGTTATTTTGTTAAAAATACTGTTGCTTATGAGAAAATGGAGACCAGCTGAGGTAACTGCTGGTGACGAGTAGTCAGTGAACTAGCTAAATTGTACTTCCAAAGTTGTATGGATAAGAATTTCATTGTCTAGTCCAGGAAACTCTCTTGGCCGGCTATTTAGGGATCAGTCAGATTGATCACAAGATCTCGAATTACTTTTATTTTTAATTATATATTTATTTTATTTATGTGTCTAACTAATGCAGATCTTATCACACTTGTCAAACGGTAGGTAACTTTTACTCCTTGTTTAGATCAGTCAGAGGATATTTATCACAGTGATCTTCTTTTAACTATCATTCTCTTTATTCTCATCAGGGTGACAAACGACAGTCATTTGTCGTTCAACATGAAAAAGATCTTTTGATCTTCTGTTTGTTTTAAAAGAGCCATTAGTGACACTGAATCCACAGAAGTACCTGTTTGTTATTTCGTTAAAAATGGATTTCATTGAGAAAATGGAGGCCTGCTGGTGACGAGTGGTCAGTGAACTATCATGTTGTAGTTCCAAAACCATACAGACAGGAAATTCTTAGTCTGGCCCAAGAAACTCCTTTTGCTGGTCATTTAGCGATCAATAAGACTTATCACAAGATTTTGAATCACTTCTATTGGCCAAAACCTAAAGGTGATGTTTGTAAACACGGCAGATCTTATCACACTTGTCAAATGGTAGGAAAACCAAATCAGAAGATACCTAAGGCTCATCTGCAACATATTGCTGCATTTGACTAACGATTTAGCAGAATAATGATAGACTTTCAAGGCCACTTACCCAAGACCAAGTCAGTCAATACGTGTTGACGATAATGATTGTGTCTACAAGATTCCCAGATGCAATTCCTTTGAAGAATATTAACACTAAAACAAAAGTAAAAGCTTACAAGCTTTGATAACGTTTTTTACTTATACAATTCGGTCTTCCCAAGTCTGTCGAATCTGATCAGTGCTCAAATTTTATGTATAGAATGTTCCATCAAGTTATGCATGAATTAGGCATCCAGTATTGCAAGTCTTCTGCCTATCACCTGAAAGCCTAAGGGGCTTTTGAAATATTTCATCAGACTTTTAAATATATGATTCAGTCATATTGTTTTGATACTCGAAAAGATTGGGACGAAGGTGTTCACATACTGTTGTTTGGTGCTATGGAATCAGTTCAGTAATCTTTAGGATTCAGTCCCTTTGAACTAATGCTTGGACATACTGTGCGTGGACAATTGAAGTTGTTAGAAAAGAAATTTCGTTCAAATGAAGATACAGAAATCAATCTACTCGATTATGTTTCCGATATAAAATACAGTTGTCAAAGACTTGTGAAGATGCAAGAATTAATTTGCACTCTACTCTGTAAACAATGAAATTGTAATGGATGACACAAATACAAAGTAACGGAGTTACACCCTGGTGATAGAGTTCTGGCTCTCTTGCCCTTACCTCAAAATCCTCTTCAGGCTAAGTAGTATGTTCCTTACACAATCGGAAAGAAAGTAAGTGATTTAATTATAGTATTAATGTTCATGGGAGGTAAAATAAAAACAACTTTGTCATATAAATATCTTAAAGTGGTATGTTGATAGAGATAGCCAAGTTAATCATCAAATCAATAAATGTGGATTTAAACGATGGAATGCAGAATTCAGAAATTATGAATAATCTCGATCATAAACTTTTGCAGAAATGAAACTAAACAGTTAATACTTCAATATGAGCACTTGTTTCCAGATTTTTCTGGTCTAGATAATTGTGATGCTTACAGTGATGATATCATCATCTACAACGACACCAAGAAAGATCACTTAGAGACAATTCGGAAATTCTTTGACAGACTCATTGATGCAAATTTGACAATTTATTTATCCAAAAGTTAGTTTTACCGTGCTTGTTCTGCATTTCAAGGATATATCTTGGGACATGGACAAGTTAAACCATTAGATAATAAAGTCAAGACTATCTCTGAATTTCCTGTTCCTATCATTAAAAAGCAATTGATGAGCTTTTTGGATATGGCTGGAAACTATCGGAAATGTTGATCCAATTTTGGCATGATTGCTGAATCACTGACAAATTTTTTGAGCTAGAAAACTCAATTTCATTGGTCTGAAAATGTCCGGTGTTTGATAAGTTAAAAGCCAAACTTAAGAGTGCACTAATTCTTTCGGCTTCGAATTCCATTCAATCATTTAAATGTCTGTTGATGCAAGTGATGTCGGGGTTGGTGCAATATTGATTCAGGAAGACAAAAGTGGTGTACAGCATACAGTGTGCTATTTTTCTAAGAAATTAAATAAACACCATAGAAATTATTCCACAAAGAAAAGTTTGACTTTGTTAATGGTATTGCAGCACCTAGAAGACTGTGTTAGTTCAGCTCCTTCTCCGATTATTGTGTCTTATGATCACAACCCTTACATTCTTTGGCAAGATGAACAACAAAACTCAAAGATTATTAACGTAGAATGTGATGTTGCAGCAATACAATATTGACAGGCACGTCAAGGGATAATATAATATAAAGAAAGATGCACTTTCACGTGTATATAAATATTCAAACTTCCATGTATACTTCGCGTCATTCATAAAATTTCATCTAATGTATTTGTTATCACATGTATAACTGACTAACAGTAAAAAGAAATCGTTCTTTTTTATTTATGACGGGAGGTGTTATGAATATTTAATTAGCATTTTTATTTAAATGCTACTTGCAAATTGCTAATTTGTTTCTTTTCTTTTTCCTTTTCGAACTTCTATTTTAATTGCTATTGATTAAATAAATAGAAGAGACACTTATATTTTAACATGATACATGGTTTGAATGAAGAAAGTAGAGCACACAAAACATGGCTAACATAATGAACAACGAACGCGCAACCATTTATTAACCGGCGAGTATATGAAAATAAATGAGGAAAAGTAAAAATAGAAATGACGATCGGACAAGAAGTAAATCAAACATTTAAATATATGTACAATTGACCTTAGTCATTATTATGTTTTAGTTACCGTTCCTTTATCTCCATCTCTCTCTCTCTCTTCCCTTTCCGTTGGTCTGTTTGACTGTAAACCTCACCACCATCCATAGGTCTAGAGACATTGTCGCGTGAGACAAACTAAAGTGCACTACGCTCGTATCATGCTACGATGGTCCAGAGTGAGTGAGTGAGACAGAGAGAGGGGGAGGCGGGATAGACAGAGACAGAGACAGAGATAGAGACAGAAAGACACAGAAAGAGAGAGCAGTGATCTTGCTACAAGTCAGATTTCATTGTCCATCTATATGTTTCTCAGCTGGTCGATTGGTCTGCAGCCTGACCAACCAACACAGTGGGTGACATAAAGGGGGATAGCGGCCTTTTGACATGTTAATGTTTGAAAATAATCTTTTGACATAACCTTATCATGTGTTTTACAGAATGAGAATGCTGTCTCTATAGGCTATTGCAACTTTGTTTCATTGGTATTGTGAACCCTGTAGATTAATCACATGGAATGTATACAAATACCAAATTTTTCCTTCATCGTACCAGTTGCAATATATATATATATATATATATATATATATATATATATATATATATATATATATATATATATATACAAAGGCTAGAGAACAAATAATGCATTGAGCTTTCTATCTTAACATGGCAACTATTAATCAACTATTATATTAGATATATTTAAGTAAAGATATGACACATGTCTTTGATAGGGTATGGAATGCAGCCTTATGGGCAACTATGAAGAAGTATAACATCAGCTCAAACCTGGTGCAGGTTGTTGAACACCTCTATAACAAAGCCACCAGTGTTGTCCTCATCAATGGCAGCAGAGGAGATTAGTTTCGAACAACAGTTGGAATCAGGGATGAATAATGTTACCTACACTCTTCAACATTTTCCTGGAAAGGATCATGGAGGATGCCTTGCATGATCACAAGGGCACTGTCAGTATCAGAGTAAGAACAATCACCAACCTTCGCTTCGCAGATGATATTGATGGTTTAGCAGGAGATGAAATAGAACTGGCTGACTTGGTTGAGCGCATCGACACATCCTCCACAGCATACGGTAGGGAGATTAGCGCCGAGAAAAACAAACTGATGACAAACAACACCAATGGAATCAGTGCATAAATAAAGGTCAGTGGACAGAAGCTGGAAAGAATCACAAGCTGCAAGTACTTAGGATCAATTATCACAGATGAGGGCTCCAAACCAGAACTACTTTGCAGGAAAGCCCAGACAACAGCAGCAATAACAAGGCTGAGACAAATATGGAAAGATACCAACATTGTTTTTGGTTCCAAAATAAGGCTGATGCGCTCGATTGCCATATCTATGTTTCTGTATACTTGTGAAACACGGATGCTCACAAAAGATCTACAAAGAAGGATTCGATTCTTCGAAATGAGATGCTACCACAAGATCTTGGGCGCCTCATACATTGACCATGTAACCAACGAAGAACTCAAAACAGGATCCAACCAGCCATCGGATCTTATGAAGACCTCTTGAGCACTGTAAAAAAGCGCAAACTGAAGTGGTACGGTCATGTCTCAAGATCATCTGGACTGACAAAAACAATCTTGCAAAGCACAGTGCGAGGGTGCAGAAGAAGAGGCAGACTGAAAAAGAGGTGGGAAGACAACATTAAGGAGTGGACAGGCATGGGATTTGGAGATTCCCAAAGGGCAGTAGAGAACAGGGAAAGATGGAGAGAATTGGTTGTAAAATCAACTGTGGTACCTCAACGACCTCTTGGGTTAAGGGATCGATGATGATGATGATGATGATGATGATGATAAATGCAATCCCACAGCTAGATGTGAATTTTTACCTGACCACACATGGACTACGGATATTCAGGATGGACAGCCAGAGAGCCATTTATGAATTATTTGCATTAAATTTTCGCAATACAACACTGTCTCGTTAATAGGCAAAATAATAAGCAGACCCGTTAGTAGCGGGGAAAGGTGTACGGATCTGATTCACAAAATAGTACGAAAATTTAACATTGACAATATAAGGTTATTTTGCAATAGTTTCTCACACTGAACTTCAAGCAGTTTACGTGTTAAAATACCTATTTATCTCTTGACATGCAATCAAATATAAAAAATGTATGAAAGTATGAATATTTCTATGATACACGTCTGCTTGGTTTATTGTGTGTGGTGCCATAAGGATGAAGTAATTTGTACAATGAAAAGGATAATTGAACATGTGTTAATAGAAAACAGATACCCCACCATAATGTCCGGAATAAGAGAAATGAAAACTTAAACAAGGTGTGACGGGCGAACATAAGGATGGATATATGGACGGACATACAGTCAGGGGGACGATTGGAACAATATCGAAATTATGGATAGTTTCCAACCTTTTCCGGTATTTCCCAGAGTATTCGAATTGATGTAAAACACAATTTATAAATCTTTTGGAAACTCTTTTGTATCAAGAGGGGGGGGGGTGCAGTTAAATCAGCTTGGATCAAGAATTAAGCAGTACAGAGAGTATCGGCAACTTTATGGTTGCACATTCACATTGTATTAAGCTCAAGATTGCATAGATATACACGTTAAATGTCAACCGATTTGAAGTAGTAACATATTTCATATAGATGTTCCGACGTTGTGAGCAATTGCGTGAGAACCACCGTTAATGTAACATCACTAACATCTAATAAATACATTTTGATTATTCTGTTTGTGAAACATATCAGATCTAGGTGTTGATACGAAGTAAGCAAAGAGAGTAGTCAATCAAGCATGACCAAACGAATTTGATTCCTTGGGAAAATTACAAATGCGACAACGTGTGTACTCCAGGACACTTAATAAAAAGCAAGAATGCGTATGGGAATTTTATTCAACTTGAATTACTACTTCAGACATTTACCACATAGATTAATGTATTTTGATTGCTGAAACGAACGCAATAGACCTGTCACTCAATAGACCTCTCACTCAACAGACCTGAAGTACTAGGCCTACGTGCTCTTTCTGAGCGTCTTCGGCTTCTTCTTGCAAGACAACAATATATATGTATGTGGGCGCAGTAATTTAGAGCAAAATCACACATTTTGCTCGCTGGATATCTCGCTACGAAGAAAAGAAACTCAATCTATATGGACTCCGTCGGCTATTTTTGCTATTGGACTGAATGTAGAATTGATCAGTTAGTTCATTCGTAACTTCTCGCTCAATCCTTGTTTCGTATGTAGCCTAAGCAATCTGAATAGCACCTAGCAACATAAATTTGACGCATGATCCGTAGGATTGACCTCGAAGTTGAGAATGCTATTTACTAGGCTGCATAACATAAATATGCAGATTTACTGTCACTACGGCCAATACATTTATTGTCTTAAATAACTAGAATAAAAACGGTGCAAGAATATGCATACAAAAGGTGCCTGTAGCTGGCAACTGGAGTGTTTACCACCGAACACTGCAGTAATACCCACTAAAATATCGTCATTACGCTTAAGAAATCAAATGAGAATATCTCAGCAGCTAACTGACTTAACTTTGATGGATGATTCAATGGCCCTTTCACAGTGGCACAAAGATTTAGAACCATTTCCACTGAATCAAAAATGACTACATCAAAGTAGCAATCGGGCATAACATCCGCGTGTTGGGTCAGCTAAATTTCTTGTTAAAATCATCGACACT
Organism: Megalonaias nervosa; assembly: GCA_016617855.1. NCBI lineage: Eukaryota > Metazoa > Mollusca > Bivalvia > Unionida > Unionidae > Megalonaias > Megalonaias nervosa. The sequence continues at coordinate 2,251 of JAECUM010094572.1, read as the reverse complement.
ATAACAGTTCACATTTGTTTTGCAATTGGTTTGTCTGGGAATTGTTCATGTAAATTAACGAACACCGCATATATTGTTTTAATATCTTTGTTGGTCAATTTTTCTCTCTATTAGGAGGTCGACCGCTCGACTCTCTTTTCCGTTATTACTGTCAATCGGAACGTCCTCGAGCTTTACCTGTACATGCTAAGAAAAGACCTCAAATGTAATTAATGGACATTTGCAACTGCCCTCAAGCCTGCTGGTCTTTTTACCTCATAATAACTTTATTGATGTCAATAATATTCGATGACATTGGATCACAAATATATTGAGTTAGGAAACTGAACAATTTATTCATCATGTTATTGCCTTATGACAGCTTGGTTGATATCAAAACAGTATCATCATGTTATAGACTCTAATTTATTTTTAAAAATTTTTAAGACTATTAAAAATTTCACAACCTCAAATAAATGTTCATCATATGCTGACTCTTAAAAATGTGAATTTATGTGCAACAGTTTATTTATTCACAGAAAATTCAGTTAATTTTTAATAATGTTATATTTGGTATACCTCATGTAAATTAAACTGTCAAAGTTATTGATTTTAATGGATAATTTATGAAGTAACAGGTTTAAATATATTGACAGATGCGTTTCTCTATACATTTAATAAATATGCCTCGGAAGACACATTTGAAAGATGGGTATCTACGTAAATACATTTGGTATACCGGTTTAACCTATAAATACATTTGACAGGTGGATCTTTGTCGAATTCATAAATGTACTTAATATCTGAACAAAACAAAGATAATTTTTAAACCACAAACAATTTCAACATGGGATAAAAACAAGAGATAAAAAGTCATTAAAAAAACCTTGATCCTAATATTTGTCATCTCGGGTAAAAGGCAGTCATCGCCTCGCCTGCACACACCAGTCCATATACCATCACGACTTGGCACACATCACCAAAAACTGATGCCCCATGTGGGTATGTCTGCTACACACGAGTGCATATAACATCGACTTAATCACATCATTGTTTTGACAATGTGTGCTTAGTCGTGATGGAATATAGACTGGTATGTACAGACAAGGCGATGGGTGCCGTTTACCCGCGGACGTAGGTTTGAATCTACGTAGAGTACGAATTAAAAATTATCTAACCTGTATGATAGTTTTAATTGCATTAAATAATTCTGCCTTCTATTGTCAAGCATTCTCCTATAGAATCCAGGGTTAGCACTTTCCGTTTTGTCTGGTGTGTGTGTGTGTATATATATATATATATATATATATATATATATATATATATCATACCTTAATGTTTTTGGCAGACAGAAATGTTAGTCAGAGTGTTTTTTGCATAGAAGAGAGACACATAAAAAAAAAGAGAATCATATAAATATTTATTTGGAAAACATCATTTTTCATTTACGTATCTAAGATAACAGTTCTGATGAGAGTTACAAGTAACATACTTTTCATTTTGAAAGCAGTTTGATTTGCGTGGTAAGAGTCACATTATTTCTCCCCTACATTGTCATATCTTCCAGTATTGACTCTATCCGAAGCGACTGGTACACTGGCGTTTGTCCGAGCTTAATGTGTAACCTGTCTTACAGGCATCACAAGTATACCGATCGGTGCAGCGATTACAGTTACTCACTCCACATGCTGTAATAATAATAATAATAATAATAATAACAATAACAATAATAATAATGATAAGAAGAAGAAGAAGAGGAAAAAGATGATGATAGGGGTGATGATGATGATATTTTTGAGGATGATCATGGCAATTAATAAATAAACAGCTTCACATCGCATACACAACAACGACATGTAAATAAGATTTATTAATAGAATTTAAATGTAGTCGAGACAACGGAAATAATAATAATAATGGTAACAACAAACAACAACGATAACAATAATGATAATAATAATAACAATTACAATAAATACGTCACTGATGAGAAAGATTATATTAATGCAGACAGACAAACAAACAAAGACACGGTATACATACCTGTACAAATGTTGGCAATTCCTCTATAACAATACTCCCCCGCCGGACAGCTGGGAAGACAAATCATTCCCACGTTGCGTCCACTAGAAATATACACATAATAATGACACATCGACGTACTACTCGGCTCTATAATGAAAGCGAGGCTAATTGTGACTATGTGATATATTTAATTATCACCGTGACTGTACACTTTACATACATACATACATACATACATACATACATA
>JAECUM010094571.1:0-46018 GCA_016617855.1 Megalonaias nervosa | reverse complement strand
TGCTACTGTGAAAATATAACCTAATGTTGAAACAGTATTTATATGTGCATACTAATGCGCCATGGGCGGATCACAATTTTATCTACCAACAGTTATTGGTAGATTAAATTTCCGTTGTACCAACACTTTAAAAGCCATGTTCATTTTAATGCATGTAATGCTATTTTTAATGTATGACTATAGACAGATGAGAATTAATTATTAGGTAGCCATGCGGATGTATGTCTGCTACTCACGAGTGCATATAACACCGACTCAGTAGTATCATTTTATGGTTATGTGCGATTAGTCGTGATGGAATAAGGACTGGTGCGTGCAGGCAAGGCGATGGGTGCCATTTTCCCACGGACCTGGGTTCGAATCTCCGTAGAATACGAATTAAAAATTCTCTAACCTGTATGATAGTGTTATTTGGCAGGAGAGTGCTATATATAAATGACAATGCCATCTCCTACAGGTACATAAATGTTGCATAGTAAATAGGTCTGTGTATCGTATTCATACAAATACAGTGTGAAAGGTAAACAGTTCTTCAAACTGGGCAGGGATTTTAACAAATCTGTTTTTCTTTTTTTACAAGGGCAAAAGAGTTTGAATATTGTATTTGGAAAATGAGTATAGAACAGCACATGGAATTCATAAATTGGGTTAAACTACACACTAAACGATGACGTATAATAATAATAATAATAATAATAATAATAATAATAATAATAATAATAATGAATAATGGCACAAAGCTACGGTGAATTCAACCATTTTCAAAGAGCTGATCAAATAGTTCATGAACTTAGTATCAAAACAGCAATGTTAGTACAAAGAGATGATGCCAATTTGTTAACTGGTTTGGGAGAAGAAAATTGTGCTTGAAGCTACTTGTGGTGAAGAAAAACTTTTAAGATTATACGTATTTTAATCCAATGAATTCCAAATGAAAATGATGCATACCAATGTTTTAGAAAAGATACAGATTTTCAGATTAACAATAATGTTAAAATAAGCAGCATCAACCCAGGGAGCAAGATGGTCAAATATTGAAGTATAAAGAAGGAATGAGGTACCTTTTGTTGAGGGAGGTATATAGACAAATTTGTATTCTTCTAATTGTACAGAACAGCTTGAAGCTCAAAACGATTCAACGGAAACATATAGAATAAATGGAGAACAAAGTTTTAAAAAACACATGCTGACTCAAAATTACGAAGTAGTTGTTAAAAGTAATTTGACAAAATGTGATAAAAAATTTAAATTACCTTTGAAAAGATTAAATAAACATAAATTGCTGGGAAAAAAAAGTTATTTTAGTCTTCCTTTTGCCATGCTGAGAATATCTAAAGACAATTTATCAGGTTTAAATATTGTCCGCATATATGATATTGTTTTAAATGGCCAACTTCAAAGACAATGTAGTCGATAAAATGGACTTTGCAGAGCAAGACAAGGAACAGAATTTAAGACATGTTTACTACGGTCCTGGTAATTCAGTTTCTTACACAAATATCAATAAATTCATTCAAATTTCAATTATCTCCCAATTAAATGGAGCCACAGAACAAGGCTGTTCATGTCATTTAGATCAATTCAAATTCTACCCTTATATAATTTTTAAATACCAAATACAGCTTTCATTTATATAATTTTTCCAGTACTCATAAGCAAATGATGGGGCATAAATATTTGCAGCACTGTAGATTTTGCTGTCATCACTAATGGTGGCGCTCTACAGTTTCGTATTTTGCATTAGAATTTTTTTTAAAAAAAAGATTATACTGGGTATTTAAAAAAGACCTTGTATGTCTTAGGTATTGTTCAAAGAACCTTTAATTCCCTTAATTTTGGTGTATGATTGATGGGTGTAATATAGGTTGTAGAGTATACAGATTGGCCTTACTCCAGATGTACATCTTTCAAAAAAGTGCTAGCTCCACTTGCTCATTTTCACTTCCTGAACTTCAGAGGTAAATTGTGAAAAAAAGAGCCGATAACTTTTTTTTACATTTGATATATTTGGTAATTTATTCATTGAACTTTCAGAAGCTGGTATTGTCTTGTCTGGCAAAATTCATTTTCCCTATTTTAATAGCTGCTAAGAATAGTGTACTTTAGACTAATTCAGGCTGATTTTTGGAGCACAAGGGAGCAGTCATTTTAGTTAACAGTGTGCTTAGATCATGTACAGTTTCCAAAAGTACAATATCCAAAGAAATGTCAGCCACATTACATCAAAGTAGCATAGAGGTATGCCAACATTCTCTCCACTGTGCATGTTTTAAATGCAAACAACCTAACATACGTCACTCTCTCAAAAGTACATAATAACTGGTGAGCGCCCCCAATATATATTTTTCAACTTTGATGATTTCCTTTAATTTAAACGCATTTCATTTGAATTTCACATTGCTTTAAAACAAAATTTGAAACAAATTCTAATAATTATCAATACATTGTCAGATAAACTGTAATTTCCAGAATAATTTCCATGTTAAAAGTCGTTATATAGGTAAATATTTCAACCTAAATAAATAAATGAAAGATATTTCAAAAATCACGTACTTGAGATCATATGATGACTGAAGTTTTCATATCAATCGTTTGATGTCATTCTTTCACATGTTCATATCTTTCATTCATTTTGAAATTGTCTTTCTAATAATTATTTGATTCATGAATTAATTAATCAACTAATTGATTTTAAAATGCTGTGTTCTGAAAACATTTTATTGCACAAACGATTCAATCCTTCAAGGAGTTTAAATTTTAATAATAATAATAATAATAATAATAATAACTGATGATGATGATGATGATGATGATAGAAAGAAGAAAAAGAAAAAGAAGAAGCATAGGAATAATGGCTTTATCAACTGTCTACAATGTACGCAAAGTACCTTCTTATTTTCTATTTTTCTTGTTCTCGTTTTATGCTGCTCCCATTGCGTTAGTCCCAGATGAGATCATTTCCTCTCTTGATTTCTTCTAACTTCCCAAGCTGCTTCATGTGTTCAAGTGGTATATTTTATTTATTTATTTATTTATTTATTTTTAATGCTGCTGTATCCCTGTACTGGACGGTGATAAAGAAAATGTGAGTGGTCTAGTGAATATTAATGTTGATTCTCGAACCACTCCAGATCTTGCTGGTCTAGTATTTTGTTACTTTGATTTTAAATGTTAGAGAGAGAGAGAGAGAGAGAGAGAGAGAGAGAGAGAGAGAGAGAGAGAGAGATAGAGAGAGAGAGACTGGGTGGGGGAGTATTATCTCTTTTCAGTGCTAAATAAAATACAATGAAACCTTTTCGCAATAAACTCGTATGCCTGTACATTTGACCTTGTGCTTTGAAGTCGAAAGACGTCTTTCATATTTGTTGCTTACTAGTTAGAAATATCCGTTGAAAAATTCTCTGCCTTCTCTAGATTAGGTCTGTATGAGTGATATATGTACACACCTCAATTTATATTTCAGGTGAGAGAAAAGTTCATAATGGTACACAGGGATATGCCGCCCGTCTGGGTTCGTTTTCCCAGTAAATACTAAGATCATTATCTCATATTTTAGCAAATGGAACAGATCAGTAATCGATAATTTCTAAAGTATTACTCCAAGTCTAAAGATAATTTTAATTAAAGCAAAGTTACAAAGGTTGTCTTCACACAAATTTGTTTTGTAATAAATTAAACACCAACCCACTCAGCGCATTTCACAATGCTGTTTGCAAAAGAAGAAAAAAAAAGAAAAAAATAATTTGATATGTTTTTTAACTGTATTACCTTAAAATAGTTCCTAGTACATAGATTCACAATTTCATCTAGAGTTCAATAATCAGCTGCAAGAATTATATGTCTGTTAATGGTATGTATATTTCGGATTCAGTCGGGAATATCCAAAATTTGGAAACATGTCTACCAGGTTTCCTGCCACTGACTTCCTCCACCAACTCGTGTCGGTATTCTAGCCACTTCCGGTTGGTTTCAAAGCGCTTGTACAGCTCAATATCAGATGGAAGCACGTCCTCTCTCTCTGTCTTTAGCCGCCGCAAGACATCCATTTTCGAATGAATTTGAAACTGCACTGCATTTAGAAGCAAACATTCTGTTTTCCCTTTGGCTATCACATAAATGTCTTGGAGATTTTCTCCTTAAAAGAGAAGAAACAATAATAGTACAAGTCATATTGGTCATGTATGCGCATTTACTAATTTTAAATTAAATGTAAATTGTTCTTTTAAAATTTAACACTAATTGTCTTTAACCAAAGTCTATTTAATCCTGATTATTGAATGCTCTGCACCTTAACTGTCACCAAGAAACTTCCAGACGAAAATTATCTATCGCTATGGAATTTTACGACGGTGGCCATGTACAAAACTTGGGTGGGGCCCCGAGTGGCCGAGTGGTCTAAAGCGCTGACCGTCACGGATCACTGCCATCTCACCTCTGTCTGCGTGAGTTCGAGTCCAGGCTCGGCTAACGTGGGTACGTGAGAAAGCCTGCCAGTAGCTTCTCGTGGGTCGGTGGTTCTTCCCGGGATTTTCCAGGGGTTCTTCCTCCACCATTAATACTGGCCGCCATGTATAGCCTATCTTGTGCTGAAAAATGGCGTTAAACCCTATAACAACAACAACAACAACAAAACTTGGGTCAGAATAAGAGCGCGTCGAGTGGAATCGTCACACTCGAGAGTAGTACGAATTTGTTTATGTTTCATTGTGACATCACAGCGCGCGACATTCAATACGGATTGTACTGGATCACACCTTTAGGTTCCTTTCGTCCAAAAATGTCTACGTACTTTAACATTGATTTTGCCGTATGCACCTCTCAATAATGACCTTCCAAAGGAATATGCATGTATACGAATCCAAATGAAGCGAATACTTACCACTTAAAGGTATATAGAATCAAATTCTGAAAAAAAAAGATACCCATTGCTGAAAAAGTCAGTGTTGAATGCCTGCATGACCTGTGTGACTTGTACTATAGAAAATAACAGAACAAAATTTTTTCAAATGGCATTTAATGGGTAATTTTCTTGATGTACAGTAAAACTTACAGACAAATTTTTCGAAATTTGGATTAATCAGTGGAGATAAGTGATCCAAATTTGAAGATGATAGACCTATGGTTTCAGATAAAACGTTTGTTATTTTACATAAATAGATTTTTGCAAATGTGGTTTTTGAAAGGGCGCTATCTTTTTATGGGAATAACTGTTAGCACATATGTTAATTCGAAGCTTCTCACTCATTTTGTATGACCTCTGCAAGCATTATTTCTCAATCTTCGAGTTTTTGCAGACAACAGCTGAATAAGGTTTTGAAGTTGGAAAAATGTCATATAATTAATTTAAAGATATAAACAAATTAAGTGTTCTGAAGATTCGTATGAAGCTCAAAATTGTGTTCGGACGTTTACATACTATAAAGCACGGGAACCTATCGAGTTGTTTCTCATTTACACAAAAATTATATCGAGACAGAATGATAAATGCAAGAGAGTGAAGACAGCACAAAGAAAACATATCGGTCAATCCTGGCAAAGCTCGAGATCATGCCTAGAATCTATATCTAAAAGTGTCATGTGACAAATCGTGACAAGCTGTTCGCTGGAATGGTGTAAAGATTAGTTCTAATGCGGTGAGGCATTGATAAAGATTAGTTCTAAGTTCCTATTCTAAGTATAATAATATGGTAAACGATTTTAAAACAGAGGCATGCGTCCGAGTTTTGCTGGGATTGGCTGGGATGATATGATTAAAAGATGATTGGGTCACCGTAGGTATGTATCCGGATGTTTTCTTGTGTGGTATACTGGCTCACTGTACTGGCCAAATTACAACAAAATTGTGGTCTTTGGTGGAAGGCTAGGTACATACCTGCCCCAAAGTAATCACCAGGATACAGGGTGGTGATAGTCAGGAGATGAACATCCTGCCGCCGCCACCTCATTTTCCTGCCATAGGTCTTATTTAGAAATTTTTCCCGCTGTTCTGGCGTCTCGTGTAAGAATAAGACTGGTCTGAGGTAGGGGGACTGATGCCGGACGAAGTGGATTCGCTTCACAATCTTACAACGACCCTTCTTGATAAAATATACATTTTCCGTGGTTTCTACATCTCCAAGAATGACCTGGAAATAAAGACAAAAAGAGTTCTTAAAGTGCATGGCAATCTTAATATAAAAATAGATGGACAAGCAAACTGACTGACAGCAGAAAGTAAGTGGAATCAAGAAAGTATCTGTACCTTTGAAATAAGTTTGACTTACAAGTTTGCCTGACTCCTGACAATCTTATAAATAAATAAATATGCTTTGATTTCCAATTGACACAGGGGTCTTTAATAAAAACATTGGAGGGTGGGAGGCAGAATACCATGCAAACCTTGGTCGACCTCTCTTTCAATAAATTTTTTTTTTTCCACTTCAAATCAACAATGCATATTTCTTATAAAATTTCCATTCTATGACGTCCAGTTGATGTGCTAATCAGTTATGACAGTCTCTCGATAAAAATTACACCATGGGCCCAAATCATTATCACACTTGTCGTCCACAAAACAGCATATGAGTCTTGTTTCGAAACGGCGGAAAGAGCGAGTTTGACATGGTTTAGGAGTGCGTCGAGCCCGTAAGGCCTACACGTATCCATACGCCATATCAAATGAATTCTTTCCCCCCGACTTGAAGAACAAAATTAATGCTGTTCATGTATTACAAACCCAATCATTTTTAAATGAAAACACCTAAATATTTCCAGACTGCGAGTACAATGATAGTCTGAGTACGATGATAGTCTGAGTACAATGATAGTCTGAGTACGATGATAGTCTGAGTACGATGATAGTCTGAGTACGATGATAATCTGAGTACGATGATAGTCTGAGTACAATGATAGTCTGAGTACGATGCTTCCATATCGATCGCCAGATCAGCCATTAGTTGCAATAGCTTTTAGATGCGGCCTTCCAGTTCCATAGGGACTCTTCTTTTACTTTTTCATTAAGTTCTTAGATCTAATAACTCATATAGGGAAAATTAAATACCTAAATGATGATCGCAAGAGCTACTTAGGGTCTATGGAGTTTGTACTAGTTATTGTACCACTTGAGTTATAATACCCTTTAAACACTTCAGTTACTATTTACAGAACCCAGTGACCAGTTCGATAACAAGTCTAAGATTTTTAAGCGTTATGACGTCACGTAAAAAATCGAAGGTCAAACCTCTTTAGCAGCGTCATACAGTGTTTGCAGTCCTATGATAAACATAATCTAAAACTTCTAATAGTGATCGTCTTGATTTATGAAAACAGTTATAATGTATATTAATTGTATTATATTATATATAGAGGATCTCAAATGAGTAATAATTTAACAATGAGTTTATGAAATGAGTTAAATAATGACCAGCTCCTGCGAGCCTAGAGTTTCATAAATTTTAAATCATTACCATTTTATCAAGGTTTTGTTTTTGAATATAATAAGAATACATTGGAAATTACGGTTTCTCTGTCAATGTATTGCTTATTATCAGAATTATTTGCAAATACTGTTCTACGGTAATGCGAAATTCAAATGAAACACGATCAAAAAGAAAATTAAATCAAAATTGAATTATATTATATTATATTATATTATATTATATTATATTATATTATATTATATTGTATTGTATTGTATTGTATTGTATTGTATTGTATTGTATAATATTATTCATATAGTGTGTGCAATTTAATATTTTCGAGATGACTATTTTTTAACATATCACTTTCTTTGATTCTGATTGGTCCAAATAAGCCCATGAAATTCTTGCATAGTATTCACCTTACTGATTGGCTGTGATTGTTTGAATTTGCCTTGTACCGCCTTCTGGAACTTTTTGTTTTTACTGTTACTCTCAAAATTTTGGCGGCCATTTTTCAAATCGATTGCCCAAAAGGCATTAGGAAAAATGGTCACGTCTGTCGGCCAATTTACCCCACAGGGGCTCGTTACAAATAAAAGTAATGGTATCAGTTAACTGATAGAGGGCGTGGGGAGAGGTGTAGGGGCGTAACATGGACACAAGTATATGACAAGCGTGCTTCATATGTTAACTATTAGGTGTGGTATGCTTATTTAATTTGTATTGTGTGTTGACCTTTGTCCATAATAATATGTCATGTATATTTAATTTATATTGTGTGATTGACATTTGTCCATAATTAATGGCAGGACTTCGGGCCTACCTGACTAATGTCTTTTTTATAAACAAAATATTTCACAGCTAATTTTTGTCTATGATTGCAGATTGTGTTTTTGGGATGATTAATATTTGCAGGTAAACATGTTTATTTGGATTTTAGTTCAGGTCATTGGTTTTCCCCTGCTGAATTCCTACTCTACAGGATTTTTGCCATGTTCTTTACTAAAGTTCTAGAAATAGACCTGATCTTGTTTACAGCTTAGAATGTTTTGACCCTCATCCTGGTATTCATATTGTGTCTTAGATTTTGATATACCGGAGAAGGAGACAGAAATTCGTTATTCCTATCTGAACATTTGACGTGGAACCAGTCTTTTAGTTGTGTTCAGAGGATTTATTGATTTAAATTATTCACTGGAATTACAAAGTGATCAATAATACTTCGGACTAAATCACTCTTTTTGGATTATTGTGAAATCATTTAGAGACATTTTGAATTATATCATTGTGATACATCAAGATTGTTAGACCATCAACACTATTCCAATCTAATGGTACATTAGCACTGACAAGATTTGAATTCTTTTGGAACACAACCGGAATTCGTTGAGAATACTCTACACGTTTGGACTTGTAATAGGACTATTTGGGATTTAAGTCACAATACTGTAAATTCTTTTTAAATTTTCACTTATGTATTCTAGGGAAATAAATTATTTGTTGAATTTTACTAACATTGTTGGTTTTCGCTCTTTTCTGTTACATAGTTTAAGATCATGGAGTCGTAACAGGAGTAAATAAACTCACATCTGCTTAGAGAAGCATGTGGACATCTGGCGGTCTCCCAACTGACAGAAAATTCTCCACCCGCAGCAACTTTTTTTCGCGGTAAAATGCTCCAACGAACTAAAGTTTCTTATTATGTGATTCAGTTCTGATTCTAAATAAAATTTGTATATGTCTATTTTACTGTTACAAATCAAATAATGCAAATACTGGGTCACAAATACATTAAATGTGGGAATTTGTGCATCTAGTATTCATCTCTTCATATAGTTATTTAACATCTGGGATGCTTAGTCGTGGAATTGACACATATTAGTTGATAACTGTATGGCTCGCCTAAACCCAACACGACTGAACGATGTGACATCACACTGTACCTGAGTTTTCATCGGTGATCCAGTCTTGAAAAATTATCTGTGTCAAATGTTCTACTGACTTGGAAAAACACCTGCTCTTTGAGATATAATTTATAAAATAAAAATACACTTTTAAATGTTACTGGTTATAGAACTATATATCATTAATTCAAGTAGTATTTGGGAATATTTTTTGGCAGGGTCTATGTCAGAATGAATGAAATTATTCCTTCTTTTTTCTCTCTAAATTATTTCCATTAAAATACAAACTATGTGATGAACAGACTTTCAAATGAGTAATGATTTAAATATTAAATAATAATTTTGCTCGCCAAGGTTCGTAGAAACTGGACATTATTTAACTCATTTTATAAATTAAACATTAAATCATTACCCATTTGAGATCCTCTTTACATTATATTATATTATATTATATTATATTATATTATATTATATTATATTATATTATATTATATTATATTATATTATATTATAATATATTATATTATATTATATTGTGTTGTGTTGAGTTGTACTGTATTATATTATATTTTATTATATGCTAATTTTTTCTCTGTTAACTTAACATTGTCAGAATCGATAATATTTTACGATATTGCACTCATGTGAGACTCACATGCACTTCATATTGCACTCACATGTGCCCAATAGTGTATTAGGAACTACTTTGTAAACAAATTATGTACACTCACATAGTAGACGCTTTACGTTTTGGTTGATTAAATATGCTTATAAATGAACTAAAGCAGATGTTTCGTGGACTGCAACATGCCAGCTGCTCTGCCACATTCCGCGTTGACTTTTTTGATACAATGTTTCGGATTTAGGCTAGCTATATGCTAGCTATAGACGCCAGACAGGGTCCTTACAAATAACATGCAAGTGACAAGGCATAAACTGTCTTCTTTAGCTGGCAATAATGGCAAAAAATATAGTTACAGTTTTACAGCCTGAATTTCCTCAAAACGTACTTTCTTAGTTCTGCAAATCCGAATTACATGAGCCATGTCATGGGTTCTCAAGCTTGATTACACATTTCGAAATTGTACTGCAATTTCGACTATTATCCAAGTGCAATTACATCCTCCTTACTGCACTCAAAATGAAATAAACATTATATTCCATAACGTCTTTTTGATGATTGCAATTGAAAGACTTCATACTTTTCCCACATTATGATTTAAAGCATTCAGTGACAGAACAGAAACAGACTTGCAGATGTCAACACGCTGCTGAAATCCGATGTACTTCATGTAGAATTGGCACAGATAAATCCCGTCCATAATCACGAAATGTCGTAGAATCGACAAAAATACCAAAATATATTCATTCGAGATCAAATGGAAAAGTTGTTGCAATGTGCATTCATTCACAATATGACTCCAAATTTCAATTTTAAGTAGACAAAATGCCATTTTCTTTCGATAGTTATTTCTAGCACGCGACTAAGTTTAAATTTATATGGGCGGAGTTATGTGCGCATTAATAATGTTGTTGTTGTGTAATGATGAATCTGCGCTTGTGTATTTAGTTTGGAATACGGCATACTGAATGCATGAATGTTACTTTGTTTCTTGTAGTGGTTTTTTTATATATAATTAAGCCTTAGGTAGAATAAGAAAATGAGCATATAATTAAAAGGTTATGGCATTTGTATGGGAAAATATGAACTCCCAAGGTCGTGCAGTATTTCCATCCGAAAAACTCATATTTTCCCATACAAATGCAGTAACCTATAAATATTACATTACTCCTTCTTTTCTCCGTTAACTTTACATTGTTAGAATCGTGCAGTATTTTACGATACTGAACACCTTGATATTGCACACACTTTCACGTCACGTGTACCTAAAATAGTAGTGTATTAGGAACTACTTTGTAAACAAATCATGTACACTCATGTAGTAGACGTTTTAAGTTTCAGTTTATTAGATTTGTTTGTGGATGAATTAAAGGAGCTGCTTCGTCTGTTTCAAAGGATAGATGATAAAGTTGACGATGAGCATGAGTTCACTGATTCAGAAACGAAACTTTCAAACAAGCAAATAAATGAACGTGATATTGGCAATGTCAACAACAAACTTGAAAGTTGCAGTAATTGAAAATACCGTTCTGGTCATTGAAATAGTTATTTAGGATAATATTCGTATCTTTTCGCAAATATAATGGTTCTGAGTATGACCAGTGCTCTCTAGGGTCTAAAAAACGATAGCATAGAAAAGCATATTGAGGCCAAGGGCTATCTAATTCTATCAGAGACGTACCATTTTACAAGTCTGTAAAAATGCATGCAAGGTATTGGTAGGAAACTAACAGCCTCAGAGCCAAGACAACGAAAAAGTATTATTTCCGCTGGCTATATGGAATGTCACACAACAGCTGCTTTGCAATTTCCCCGTGTACCTATTTTGATACAATGTTAGGCTAGCAATAGAAGACATACACTACATGACAGAGGTCCTAGCTGGGGTCCCACCAACATCGAAGTGCAAGTGACAGGGCATAAACATGTTTTCTTTAGATGGTAATAAGAATGGTATTAAATATACTTACATTTGTGCATTTTGAATTTACTCAAAATGTACTTTCTTAGTTCTTCAAATCCGACCGACATGTCCTGCAAAACCTGATACACACTGAAACTGTACAGGAATTTCGAATACATTTCCACCTAAAATCCATTCTCCTTACAGCACTGAATTGACTCAATAATCCAGTCCATCATAATCAGAAAAGCAGAGTTGAGTTGGATTAACATAGAAACAAAATCCATATGCATTCATTCACAGTATGACTCTACATTTTAATTTTAAGTAGACCAAACAATTCTTTTTGAAACTGATGTCGAGTGCGCGGCGAAGTTCAAAGGTCGCTGGGTGGTGCTATATGCGCAAAAATATTGTTACTGTGTGTTGATCAATCTACGGTTGTGCGTTTAGTTTGGAATACAGCATAAATTCAATCGTTTTGTTTCTTTTAGTGTATTTATTTGTAACTAGGCCTTAGGTAGAATTAGAAAATGAGTATATAATAAAAAGGTTATTGCATTTGTATGGGAAATTATGAACTCGTTTTCTTGGATGGATAACTTCACTCCCACAGGTCGTGCAGTATCCATCCGAAAAAAACTCGTTCATATTTTCCCATACAAATGCAGTTACTTGTAAATGTTATATTATATTATATTATATTATATTATATTATATTAAACTTATGTGAGATCCTCCGTATATATTTCGATTGTTGTTATGTGCTGAATTCAAACAATTTGACCATAACAGTAATGAATTATTCATTAAGTAGTTGCAGGCAGAATAACAATATATACAACTAGGAGAGCATAACAGCATGCAAACAAATGTGTCTTTTAGTAATAACTAGGGACATTTCATCAACAAAAACAGCATCTAGGAATTTCTTGCAACAAGATATACACAGATATTGGAGTATTGTTTCTGTATTTGTTATGGTAGTTACGAAAATTATTTACGTTAAGTTGATTTCTACCCTACAAATCCAAATGCTTGTAAGCTGCAAGAATCTGAAGAGGAACTGAATTTGAAAACATTAACCATTACTATTTATCCACGGAAGACAAGAGATGGTAAGGATCCTAGTTTCAAAGCAGCTGCAAGATTGAGGCGGACTTAATGTATCTTCTGTGGAATGGTGGGATGGCTCAACATATTTTTATTATTTCAATCATATCCTAGCATTATCTTTATATATTATCCATAATATTTTTGTGACAATTTCAGGCTCTTCGTAAGAAGCAAAGAAAATATTCCGCTTGGAACGAAGATCCCAGCTCTCCCCCCCCCCCCCAAAAATAAATAAATAACGGTCAATGCCTAACAGAAGATGGGTTATTTAATAACAGCAACCCATTTCAAAAGAATGTTGTACATTTCCACACGAGGTGCTGTAGTAAAACGAGACCACATATATTAATCTGTTTCATATATTTTACACGATGCTGCATTATTCAGTCATTTGTAAAACGATTTTTAAAGAACATTATTATCCTGCTAGCATAATAGAAGGAACAAAAACTATATTTTCACTGACGTGTCCTTTAAAATACATAACGATACAAGGCTAGCAATGGAGTTAAAATAATTAATAATTCCATTGTAGTAGCTGAAGAAATAAAATCCTTTCACATTCAATATTATGCCATCGTCAAAGAACTGTAAAGCTTTGCCTCCATCATTTCCGATGTAAAAATAGCACTATATTTGCAGATATTTTCCTAAAAGGCCTTACAAATGAAACAAAACCGACCGTTGTTTTGTTTATTTGTTTTATTGTTTTTGTTAATTCACTGAGACCTGCATATGAAATACTACATTTCTCCCATGTTTTCCTATTTAATAACTTTTTTCTTCCGATTACGTATTTCATGTATGTAGGAAGATACCTGGATGGATAATTTTGTTCCTAGATTACTAACAGATTATTGATATGCTCATTTTATTCTGTCCGTCTGTCTTTCTCGTCTCTCTTTCTCTGCGTTGTATGTATATATGTATGTATGCGTATTTCCTGTCTTGACGGCCAAAAGACATTTGCTAATCAATATACCTTCTAATTAGTGTATGTGTGTGGTGGTGGTGGTGGTGGGGGGGGGTTCCTGTCTTGACGGCCGAAAGACATTTGCTAATCAACATACCTCTGATTAGTTACAGTGTGTGTGTGTGTGTGTGTGTGTGTGTGTGTGTGATATTTGATGCTGATTTTAAATTATCTTAAGGTTTTATGTGCCCGTTTTGGTCATTACACTATGTATTTGGGTCATAAAACTTGACTTGAGCACATTAGAAAGTAGAGATTGTAATTAATTCAAATTGATATGATTACATATATTACATTACTGTAATTACAGGCACGTTAAATATGTATACGCTGCATCTGGAACAAGCAATTTAATTTGTTTTTGTTTCTAAAACGTCAGTAAAAATGAGCTGCTTCGTAAGAACCTCTATAAATGTACATGAAAACAAAATCAGAAGTTAAATTGTTTACTCTAGAGGCAGTTGATTAAAATATTATTTATCTCTGTTTAATTAAATACTGTAAATTATTGTTTAGAACTGATCAGAACTTACAGTTTCTACTGTTCTCATTTGGAATCATAAGGCCTAAGTACTTAATACATGGTGTAATGACCAAAACGGGAATAGAACGTTATGGTAATTTCAATATTACAATATTTTTAATTTGTTTAACTTAATACACTAGTTACTGTTGTGTTGTTATTGCATGTTGTTTATTTGTTTGTTGTTTTTTTATTTATGGTGTAAGTACGCTCTCATACTTTTCATCTAATGTTTATTCCATTCATATGCTTTATACTTGTTGTTATTATTTTGCCATCTTGCATGCAGTTGCCATTTATCAAAGTTCGTGCACGTTTCATTGAAATTACGTTGTAGTGTATGTATATGAGCCTGTATATATTAATCGAAACATTAATATAATGTTTCCTTTTTGTGGCATATGTAGATTATAATTGTCGTGTATATATATATATATATATATATATATATATATATATATATATATATATATATATATATATATATATATATATATATATATATTCATGTCAAGTAAGTGTTTTCATCTTTGTACTTTAATGAAAGACACAGTGACTTTTCTCATATACCGAATACCTACGTCATTGACATGATTGTCTTCATCAATACATACTGGTGAACGTTTCTGGATTTTATTTCTTTAATTATATACAGCACTTTCTCATTTCATTACCCCCATAATAACACTTTCCTTTATAAGGTGGGCACTGTCATGGCTCCCATTTTATTATATATTATGTATTATGTATGTCATTATAAGCTGGTTTCACTAATATTCCATGGCTACCATGAACAACATTATAATGAGGGAGTTCTGTGTTATTGTGGTAGCGTTGCTTTATATATTTGTATATTTGTGTAAAGCAAAATCAGTGAAAAATAGGGTTAACACAAACTGTGGATAGTTGCCCACGGTTAGCATCATGCCCTTTACGATTGTTTTCACACATACAAAGAGAGTGGCGGTAGATCAGTTGGTAAAATGTCATACTCGTAATCCGACGATGGCGGGTTCCATACCAGCAGAGAAAGGCATTTAGATATCATTTCTTAGGTATGACAGGGTCAATAATGCGTTACAGTGCATTTAAATCGTCAAAGCAAGTCACACATACAAATTGTTTTCTAAATTTTTTCCTATTTACGACGTATAGTTAGGTAATGCTTTTATTGTAGCGTAGTGATGCTTATATTGGGTACAGCCAGCATATTATAATATGTAACACATAACTGTGGTCAGATGTAGCGTCATAAATATATGATGTACAGTTTGCCATTGAGACATAGTTACGGATATGTTTCGAATTTTGTCATTTAGTCATATTTATATACATAACACACATTTTGACATTTAGACATATTTATATACATAATACACATTTAGCCATTTAGATATAGTTATACGTATGATTTTTGACATTGAGAGTAGTGTGGTAATGTCGATTTGATCGACAGTTACTGTTATAGAGTTCACGGTCTTCCGTCCGCCGTGACTTTTGCTTATATAGGTTAAAAGGCACATGTGAATGTGCAACCTACGGATTGTAAACAGTGTGACCAAACATGAGGAAAGTCATGGGGTAAAAGGCAAAAACCTATATCAGGAGCTGATAAAACCGCCATTATCACAATACTGTGGTAATGGTCTTAGAGACTGTGATGTGACAATTATGGTATTATATACAGTGGCAGCTATTCTAACTGTACATGATGACAGACCCAACCAGTGTGAATGCAATGGTTTCCCCGATCGATATTTGGTATTACAGTAGAATATACCCGTTGTGTTAACTAGACAGTGTTTCTTGTATGGAGATGAATTCAGTTAATAAAATAGCTTGTTTTGCATGCTTATCTCAAAGAGAAATAGCTATTTTGCTTGACTTAATCAAGCAATATTGTAATTCTGGAGTGGCGTACATTTCAGAGTGAAATTGTACAGGAGCCAGCGGAATCTATATTTGCAAATATAGAAGCCATTTCAATTATTTGATTATTCGAGAGACCTAAGCTTGTTATTTTATGATTATGTATGCTTACCTTTACACGGGACACTATATGGATACCTACGTAATAAGTCCTGAAATAGTAGTTCAAAATGGCGCGTATGTTCCTCAGTTTCATTTGCTTGTTAAGCTTAGTGAGTGGCCGAGAGAGAGAGAGAGAGAGAGAGAGAGAGAGAGAGAGAGAGAGAGAGAGAATGCGTGATACCACCGATGATAATAATACCAATTCGAGTCTAAGTGCTGAAATATAATATTTTTTTTTTGAAAAATTTAGGAGACATCGATGTTCGAGTTGGTTGTATATGGTGAAATAATGTTTGTGTTTTTATTAGGTATTTCAATAACCTCAGGGTCTTTAAGTATGTTATTTGGCACGCTAGTGGCTCGTCAATGGTTGTATCGGAACCACTATAATTGATATGGACTGCAATCATTAGCTTGAACGTAAGAACTTCATATGTTACACCTTACAATTGGACGCTTGCCAATAATCTCAAAGATTCCAATTGACAATACAATCCGAGCGGAGATATCTCCTTTAATATTAAATAATTATCATTATATATAATGGCGAAACATTTCACAGATAGATGAGTATATTATTTAGAAAGAATTTATGGAGATATCTTCTCATGGCATTATTCCTCCACATGAATGGAGTGTGTGTAATGTTACAGGAAAAATTAAATCATACGAATGCATCATACAGATTAATCAAAGAGGTCCAGCAGATATTATATGCGTTTTTGAACACAAATCCGGGACATATTGATAAATTAATTAACGTAGGCATAATCTTGGAACAGCAACGATGTGAGCTTCGTACATATTTTCAGTAAAATAAGTCATTATATGAGATTGTGCAAGAAAAGAAAATAAAGGCGCTAACATTGAGTAGAGATGATGGTAACGACGACGCCGTTGAAATATCAAGCGAAAGTAGTGATGATCACCAAGGGTAAATCAATTAGAGAAAATGATTTAGGTATTAATATCATGATATGATACCGACTGTGAGTATTATGAAAATAAATACAAATACAACAAGATAGAGGCAAAACAGTTGTCTCTATGTTATTAATTACTAAAATGCAATTCACAGATTATAAGTACAACATTCACCCTTATCTGAGATTATTGGATAGAAACATGTAAATGGTGCACGACTTCGTGATGGAAAATTAGTGGTACTTAGTATTGTTGATGCAAACTTGAAGGAAATTATATCTGCATTTGGACCTGATCTATGTGGCCCGCATCGGAAAAAGTGCCAGTTTATTTAGCAGAGCCTGATGTAAGATTTTAAGTCACTTACTCAAGTAGGAAAAGGTGTCGTACATGCCATTATGTTATTTTGAATACTGTAAATGGTGGCGATTAATATTGGCACTATCTTTTGGATCATGAAATGTTTACTTCTTTGTAATGACTTATAAAGAATTTAATACGAAAAGGACGAGAGATCGAAGCAGAGAATGACGCCCTACTTAGAAAAAGAGACTAGCATGAAGCAACTAATTTGTTCAAAGAGTTAAGAAGCATAATACTGGAGACTGAAGCAGAAAATGATACTCGGCAAAAGAAAAGAGAAGAGATTGAAGCTCTACTTGGAAAACGATGACAGACAGAAGCAGATAATGACGTTCTACTAAGAAAAGAGATTGAAGCTTCGCTAAAAATAAGTTCAGTGGCATTGGGGCGTAATAACTTCAATGGTGTATGCCTTGGAAAATATTAACTATGCAACAGAACATGTCATTATGAATACTGTAAATCAAATTTGCTCGCGTTTCTTGCGTTTGTACAGGTGCTTGATCATATCTTAAATGCAGCATCTGAGTCAAATCATGTAATTAACTTTACAGGCCATGCGGATCTGTCCGCAAACAAGATTTGCTGAACCTATTATTGTACAAACACCTGACTGTTGAGGAAACAGAAACATAAGAAAATTGGTAGAGTGAAAAATATCAAACAATTTATTGACGGAATTGGCAATTAGAGAACGATTTCCTTTTTAAATATCCATGCCGAGTGTGACTCAGACAAATTGCACAAGAGCGTAAAATATGAATAACAAGCCGTATGCCAGAAGCCGACATGTGCTATTAGGATATATGGTTGTTCAACAACTACCACCAGATAATATGCAACTAGTTGTGACGATGCAAAAGCTGAAACAATGTGCACGTGAGTGCTATATACAAATAGCAGGGGGTGCAAGAAAAGCTGACATACTTGCATTATTTGGGGGTGGGTTTGAGGATGAACAAAACCGCCTTCTATTGCTACTGAATCTGCTGAGTATGTTCTTGAACAAGAACGTCCTCGTATCACACATACCACTGCTACCGAGGTCACCAAAAAGCATAGCAATTACAAGTATCGGAATGTCAGTTTCATAAGCGAAGTTGTGGATTAAAAATCACGTGGTAATTATTCCACACACATACAAAACAAAAAAAGACACTAGACAACTTCTATTAAATATGATTCATGGTTATAAGTGTTACAACCCTCTCGTGCCTCGGGAGTTAACGGAGATATTGTTCTTTTTGTTCGACTGGTTATGTCGCATAATCCTGACAAGAATGGATTTAGAATCGCAACGCCGAAATTTCCATGCCGATGTGGCATGCATGTATTTAGCACACAACAACTGTTTAATGACCATGACGTTTATTGCAGTGATATTTATTAGTAATAAACCACAGTGTACGATTAAGTCAGAATCTGGTATAAACATTTTGAAGTTTACAGCAGTGCAATGAAAAATGAAAGTACCCTATATCATCTAAGCGGACATTGGGCAATATAAAACTGAATGAATATGTCATGAACTGAACGAAGCTTGTTCGGAGGTTTTCAAACTTGATCCACACATGATTACAACTGGCATACTTTTTATATTATGAGACGAAAATAGGACAAGCTAGCAGTTTAGGAAATACTGAGGGATGAGAATTGGTTTCTACCTTTGTGTTGTATTGTTATGTGCTGGACTCCCCCACTCTATCCATATCCCAATACACATATTTTTATTAACGAGCCCATGTGATAAAGACCAGATAGGTGTTATTATTGTATGATTTAACTTTGGTTGTTCGGCAAAAACATGTAAGTCGCAAGTATCTAAAGAGTCATTTTCAATATTACCCTTGCTTTTCCCCTAACAGAACAGTGTTCACTTGTAGCAAAGGGAAGACATGATTCCTCACCATTCGGTATTTTCAATCCTGCTAGATTATACTATTTTTGTCTCCTGCTGTTAACCTTAGGCAAGCTGAAATTACGAATGGACCAGTTTTCAAAACATCTCCAAGGACCTTGTTCAATTCATGACAAATTGGAGAAACGTCGACACGTGATGGTTGATTTCAAAGATTTAAGAAGTACTGGAACGCAAGTTACTGTTAGCATTCGTTTGCTCTTGGACTTCACACCCGTTGACGGAAAGGTAATTTTAGAACAGAAGATTTCTAAACATGTGCAATATATTGAATATATTTAACATTGGAGAATTATCTTTATTTACGCTGATATAATTATTTTACCATGGCACATTATATATCGTCTGCTTGAATTCATTGCAGAATTTTATGAAATGGTTTTACTGAACTTACCTTTCCGTCTATGGTGAAATCCAAAAGTAATCGAATACTAAAGGCAACGTCCCGTCCAGAACATGATAAATCTTCTGTTACCACTCTATAGTCTTAAACAAAGTAACAGAAAAGAGCGAAAACAGACAAGTTTTCTCAGAATCAACAAATAATTTATTTCCCCAGAATACAAAGTGAAAAGTTAAAACGAACCTATAGTATTGTGAATTAAATCCCAAATAGTCCAAAGAGTTCTATCACAGATCCAAAACAATTCTGATTGCATTAAATTGCTTAAATCTTCACTGTGTGGGACAAATACAACTAAAATTGACTGAAAGATTGACATGGCTAGCTCTATCAGCATACTCCTTCAACATGCTTATATAGCAAAGTTGTTTATGTTTTCTCTCATCCCAGGAGTGTTAATGATATACTTTTAGTTACGCACTTTCTTTTCAAATGTATTCGGACCTGGAGCCTGGAGAGGGTTTGAAATATGTGCAAGACAGCTATAACTGTATCAATAGGCTGAAAACTTCTTTCCATTGAAGTTCTGCCATACTTCATTTTCATTTTTTGACTGAGAATAGTGAAAATTAGTTCTTGCTACTTCACAAGCTTTTGACACCTTATATTTGAATTTAACGATATAGTCAAGACGATTAATATCTGAATCTTTGGTTGAAATAAGTTTCTCTTTTAATAACTTCAATGGTCCAAGGATGGTATGTCCAAAAGCTACAGCAGTTCAAAAGGACTTGAACAGATTCCCTGACATCAAACAACACCAAATATACACATGCGTCCCAATCCTTGCTGTATAAAAGCAATATGACTGAATCATATTCTTCAAAGTTTCATAAAATCTTTCTAAAGCACCATGATGTTCAGGGTGATAGACAGGAGATTTAAACTGTTGGATGCCTAATTCACGCATAACTTTGTGGAAAAGTCCAGAAATAAAATTTGACTGTTGACCAGATTGAACAGATATGGGAAGGCCAAAAAACGTAGAAAAAAACGTTATCAAAGCTTTTAGTATGGTTTTAGTTTTAATATTCCTCAACGGAACCACCTCTGGAAATTTGGTCAACAAGTATTAGTTGCCTTGCTTGGTCTCAGGTAAGGGACCGACACAATCTGTCTTTATTCTGTTAAATGGTTAGTCAAATGCAGGAATAGGTTGCAGGTGAGCTTCAGGTATTTTCGAT
Source organism: Megalonaias nervosa (assembly GCA_016617855.1). NCBI lineage: Eukaryota > Metazoa > Mollusca > Bivalvia > Unionida > Unionidae > Megalonaias > Megalonaias nervosa. Next base: position 24,754 of record JAECUM010094571.1, on the reverse strand, counting down.
TGGGTTTCCTTCCATTTGATAGCATGAAAAGACAGTATTTAGAAACATCACTTTAATCTTCAGCCAATACAAATGATACAAGACCTTGTGATAAGTCTTACTGACCGCTAAATGGGAGTTTCATGGGCTAGACAAAGAATTTCCTGCAAATGTGAATTCGGAACAACATTTTCATAGCTCACTGATGACTCGTCACTAGCGGGGTACATTAATCCCCATTTGTCACAAAATAACGAATAGGTACTTATCTGGCTTCAGTTTCGTTAATAGTCATCTGAAACAAACATATCTCAGGATTGTTCCTGATCGACATTGAGTGATTGTCTTATGTTACGCTGATTAGAATAAAGAGAACGAGTAGTTAAAAGAAGATTACTGCGATAAATACCTATTGATTGATCAATATGAGGAGCAAAAGTGACATCATCCAAGACTGATCAATAAATGTGTCAGCTAAAGCAATAACTTCCTGATCAACATCATTCTCAAGAGCTCGTTTTGCCATAGTTCTAGTAACTGCACAAGACGGGCACAAATTATGGATTTCATTTTCAATAGGATCAACGTTTTGATCCAAACAAAGTTTCGCAGTCAGCCACAACCTTATATGCAGCCAGGTCATTGCCTAGTAATAAATGGATACCCTCGATGGGTAAAGAAGTAACTGTTCCGACTGTCACGAGTCCTGAGACTAAGTCTGATTACAAATTTACACATTAATAAGGAACATTAACAAAGTCAAAGTCGTATTCTGATCCCTGAACAAGAAAACCTTGACTAGAAGAAAACTTCTCAGATAAAGACAAAAAATAGCTGATTATAGAAGACTATGAGAAACTCACGTGTCCCTTAATATTTTAACAGGGATAGGCTTGACAGACTCATCAAAAAGTGATAGATAATCGGTCGACGTGAATGGTTCACAATTTTAGATAATATAATCAGACTGGTTTTTTAAATGTATTTCTTTCAATATAAGACGTGACCTTGACCTCTTAAAATAATATGATTTGTAATAGCTCTGTCTTTATTCTGGTGCTTAAGCAATCTTTAAGCAATCATCAATAGCATGCCCTTTCGCTTTACACTAAATGCGCATAGATAAGGATTTTTGATCAGTTTTGTCAGAAATATGATTCCTATACATTGTGCCGGATTGAGATTTGGAAGTACTGGTATGAGACAGTTGAGAGAAGGAAGACTTGATGACAGAAAAATCATTGTGAGTCAAATAATAATGGTCAGCTGTACGAGGAGCATTTCTTTTGCTCATCAAGGCAGGTCTTGACCTCACTATTGATGCAATTCTACAATTCTTCAACTAATATTAACTGTCTCAGGTTACTGTAATCTTGATCAACCTTTTTGTTCAAGTACCACAAATCAAATAATTTTTCTTTTTCTCTTGCAAATTCGACATGAGTTTGTCCAGTGGCTTTTCTAGAGTTTCTGACCTTATCTGTCAGGTAACAACTCATAACCCTTCAAGATACATTCCCTGAGTACATAATAATTAGCACTCTGTATTACCTACAGTGAAGTGTAGACTTTACTAGCGAGCTTTGCTAATAATTATACACTTTGTAATAATAAAGTCCAATGCTTGTTTGGCCATTTCAAATTTTTAACAATTTTCTAAAAATGAGGAAAATATTGATTGACTTGTTTTTTTTAGAAGGGAGTATTAACCTAAACTTTCTGATAACATCAGAACCTGAATTTGAGTGGAAGGTGGGATACTTTCCGTTGCAAGTTTTAATTCTTTCAATCTGAACTCTATTTCTCTTTCTTCCCTCTGCATCTGTATTTCCCTCTCTTCTATTTCTCTTAGCACTTGCATTTGCATTTTTCTCTCTTATATCTCTCTTCTTTTCCTCTTGCTGCAATTGTATTTCTCTTTCTTCTTTGTTCATTTCCATTTCACTTTCTCTTTCTCTTTCCTTAATTTGTATTTGTGTCATTTCATTTTTAGCTGAAACTTTCTTAACTCTACTTCCATCTGGTTTTTTATTTCAATTCTTTTAATTTCATTTCAGAGGCAGATAGAGAGTTACTAATAAAACCCAAAGTACTTTTATCCAAAGGATTCTTTTCCAGCAAATATTGGAACAAGATGTTTTTTATTTCTTGCTTCATTAAAGACTCCTTAGCTTCAGAAAAATCATATTGTATGGCAAGCTGGAGCAACTGATACTTTTTAAAAATTAATCTAACCCTTCCTGGGTAGGATTTAAATAAAGTTCTCCAGTTTAGATGACATTGTGAAAGCATGATGCTTTTGCTAAAGGTTTCTCAAATATGTGAAATGAAACTATCAGAGACTAATATAGATTCCGAAAGATGTGAATTTAAATTTCAAAAACAAATCAAAGTTTTCTTATATATTTTAAAGAAATACGTATCCCTGAAAATTGCCCCTCAATTTTCTGCTACGACTCTATGGTCTTAAACTAAGTTACAGAATAGAGAGAAAACCAACAAGTTTTATAAAATTCAACAAATAAGTTATTTCCCTAGAATTTAAAGCGAAAATTTAAAAGGAACTTACAAGTTCTATCACAACTCCAAAGGCATTGAACATTCTGAATAAATTCCCGTTGTGTTCCAAATGAATCCTATCTTGAATGTGTTGATGTGACAATAGCCTGGAATAGTGTCGACGTGCTAACAGCCTTGATGTATCATAATTATACAAAATGCACATAATGATTCAAAATGTCTCTAAATGAATTCACAATAATCCCAAAACAATGATTTAGTCCTAAAGTCAAAGCGCACTTTGTAATTCCAATTTAAATAAATAAATCATCTCATATTAAACTGAATACAACTAAAACAACTGATTCCATTAATCAGATGTTAAAGTAGGAATGAGAAATTCTAATATAAACAACCCCGACATAAAACCCAAGACACAACAAAAGGACCAGGATGAGGGTCAAACTTTAATTTCTAGAATATTCTAAGTTGTTAACAAGATAAAGTCTATTACTAAAATTTTAATCGAGAACATGACATAAATCATGTACACAAGGAGTTTCCCAGGGGAAAACCAATTTCCAGAACCCAAATCCAAGTAATCATGTTTACCTACAAGTAGTTATTATCTGAATATATAATCTACATACATATACCAAAATTAGCTACGTAATATGTTTTTACAAAAAAGGACATTAGTCAGGGAGGCCAAAAATCTTACCGTCAATTATGGACAAATGTGAGTCACACAATTCAAATTATGAATACATAACGTATAATTATTTACAAAAGCCAACACACAATGCAAATTAAATATTCATAACACTTAGAAATGGGGCAAAAAGTGTCAAATTTTCTCCAATATGTCGTGAACTGAACGAGATCTGTTTAGAGGTTTTCAAAATTGATCCGCACTTGATTAAAGCGAACGTATGTTTTACATCAGGAGACGAAAATAGGACAATCTAGCAGGGTGGGAAATACCGTTGGATGAGAATTCGTGCCTTCTCTTGTGTTATAATGTTGTGTGCTGAACTTTCCATTCCCCAAACTCTATCCATTGCCCATATACTCTTAATTTCTCATGTAACAAACTTCTGAGATAGCAATCACTTAGGTATTATAATTGTATGATTTAATTTTTGATTATATAACTTAAACATGCACGTCGCAAGTATCTAAACGGCTATTTTAAATATTACCCTTGTTCTTCCCTAATAGAACAGTACTCAACAGTAGCAAAATCCCACACAAGCCCAGCCCCACCCAACCCACCTAAGATGAAAATTGAGCTATTGTAATAATGCACATTGCATTTGCTCAACATAAGCAACGATTGTTATGATGAAAGACAGAAAGATGAAACTTATTTCTGAGATGCCACTAATAAATTGTAGTTATTACAGGGAACAAACATATAAAAAAAATCACGGAGATCAAAGGTCAAACGTTTGTAAACTGACGTTTACTTCCATACTGAGTTCTAAGGTTTCTAATTTCTCTATAATTAAAATCATTGCACAAAATATACTGGCATATTGTGTAAGCAAGCACAAAATTAGCATAATTAGAGTTTAGTCATGCATATCATCAATACCAATGTACCTTTAAGGTGAGAAAATGATTCGTGATGATAAGAAAATAAGAAACACATTTTCACAAATTTTCATATTTGTTTGACGACAGGATTTTTCAGTTTCGTATTTTGCATAGGTTTAGCTTTTAAAAAGGAATTGCCTAAGATTTGCTCACTTCATATCCTGGCATTTTAAAAAAGACAATGTGTATCTTAGGTATTGTTGAAACAACTTTTAATTCCTTTTATATAGGTGATTGATTGATGGGTTATTACTTGGGTTATAGAGTATACAGCTTGACCTTACTTGGGATATGCTCCTATGACAAACTGCTAGCTTGGCATGTTTTTATTTTCACTTCCTGAAACCGAAACGTAAATTGCCAAAACATGAGAAGATAACATTTGTACTTTTTGCATATTTTGTAATTCATTCGTTGCGTTTTCACAAGCTGGTATTGCTTACTCTGGCAAAAGCAGCTTTCCATGTTCTAATAACTGATAAAGGTAGTGTACTTAAGACTAATTCAGGCTGATTTTTGGAGCACAACTGGAGCAGTCATTTTGGTTTCCTGCATGCTTAGATCATGTATAATTGCTACAAGTACCATATGTAAAGAAATTTCAACCACAGTACATAAAAGCAGAATAGATGTATGCCAACATTCTCTTCGTTGTGTATGTTGCAAATGCAAACAAATTTACCTTACACATGTCACTCTTTCTAAAGTACTTAATATCTGTAGGCGCGCCTCTGTACCGCATAACTCACACTGCGTTGTAAAATTGATAGGCGGTGCCAGTGTACCTGTTCTGCATTCTAAAAACTACTTTAGATATGTTTAAATACATGTCATATAAACGTCCAAAATGCCTGTTAGTTGTTGTGGGTTGTTTTTGACAAACCGATGAATGCCTCGAACAAAGTTTTCTTTTCAAAGGTTCCGGCACAGAAGTACAATATTTGGACGAAACAGACGTGAACTATGGTTAAAGTAAGCTTTGGAAATGTTGCTTTACATAAGTAACCACTTTATCTTTAAGATGTGTGGTTTAGGTCTATCTAAACGATTAACCTCAGCGAAGAAAATAAGCCATCCACTTGCTATTGTGCCAGTTTCATTCCTTCATTCCATTGCTGGCCAACGTTTCTCTTAAAAAGCCTTACAAATTTACTATACGTATCGTAAGGATAAGGCCGTTAGTATCTCAACAACCTTTCCATCCACGTAATTTTTGACAAAGTCTAAATCCACATCAACAACAACCTGGTAGATTAAACTCGACCAAATCGGCTTTGGTGGCCTACCTTGTCAGATTCACATCGGCACCACGACTAGTGGCATTGTGCACCATCGAACGTAGTTTCTAACTAACAATGTAGCGTCGACAAGCCTTCTGATGTCTGTGAACGCTCAAGTGTACGCAGCGCTCAAACATAGAGTTGTCCACATATTGCGCGTCTTCGCGAGTTTGCAGAGGCAAAATTGAATAAAACAATGCTCGTCGTCGAGGGACGGTAGCACACCGGGTAAAGCTACCATGTAAATAATCAACACCTTCACGTGGTGGTGCAAGCCCGTAAGAGTCAAAGTATGAAAGATGTTTATGTGTTACCAACCCAATGAGTTCTAGACCTGTTGACAAATCCAAGTTGATGCAAGTTCCTCTCGCATACAGACACTTCGGAAGCACTTGATTGGATTCATCGTGAGTAAATCAAAATTAGTCAACGGCGAGGTAACAACCGAAGACCTTGACTTGAGGTTATTTTGCGGGTTATTCCGGGTTTTCGAAGACCTTTTCCTTCCTTCGAGAACCTCCCCGAAGCACTTTTTTGAAGCCATTCCGGATGGCTGCAAAAAAGGGTCTCTCACACAAGCGTTTTTGCTATCGTGGGAGTCGCAGTCACCAACAGTGCTAGAATAGTAGCGAGAAATGAAAATATTCCACTATTCCTTTGCATTTGTGTTACTTCTGACTTCGACAGGTTTAATGTTACTGAGCGTTCTTTTCCTAGACCTGAATGGGATGAATAAGTTGTGTTTGGGTTAGCCACATTTGAATCTTTCGAGTCAGGTTTGTCGGTAAAAGTTTCAGCGTGACCCCACAGTCATTTCTTATTCCGCTCTTTATTTTTGCAAGCTAGCTTTGGCTTAGACCAATCACAAGTTCGTGGTATGACATTAACATTTGACAACGCAACAGATTCAATTACAAGTTCGTGAAAACAATCATTCTCATCCAGCCATCTGTGAAAAAGAGCATATTATCAGAAAGAATCAAGGCAGTGTATCTTTAATTGGGGACCGGATGTTGAGTTTCGTGTGCATGAAAATGAATGTTGACTAGGCCCGTGTCATTTAATGAAAAGTGATAAATCGGGAATCGGGAACAACGTAGTGAAGTCATACTGCAGATTCTGTAGACTAGTGTAAACCTTTTCATGCTGGTTCGTATACGACCAGAACCTGTGATATGCATGTGCGACATGATTGTTGTGAAGTCATGCGAAATTTCTTCCTAGGATTCCTGATGACCGTTTAACCTTAAAGCAACTTCAGACACTCCTATCCGATCAAATATGATTTTACTAATGATCTATAGGTAGTTAGCCCAATTCATAGCTTGAAACGCCACAAAGACATACCTTGATTTGTTGACACCTTGACGGGTTGTTATTCATCCATGGAAACTGCAGAACGCTTTGTTGTGTCAAGTATGTGGTAAACACGAAATATGACAGCGTTGACGTACCTCTGGAAGGAATAAATAACAACAAACGTGTTCCTGCAGCAACCGAAGTGGTTATCGCAAACATCTAAAATGTTAATTTCAACAACAAAACTTTGCCATCAGCAACACCATCGTCAATCCAAATTACATCATAGTCGTTAACCTTTCGGTATAAAATGCAAAACCCTTATATATACGACTGAGATGAATCGCATAATAAAATGACAATGAGTCTCCGTGAAGTTAAACTCGCCACTGTTCAAATCCAAGTTTGAAATTTGGGGTGATGACAGTTACATCGGGCGTTGATCCATCTTCTGACGTTTGTAATGGCATGCTGGATATGAAATGCCTGGTCGGTTTCATCTTTGTAAAATTTCATAGACGGGTCTGCAGATCTTGCATCACTGTATCTGGCGAGTTCGAAAATCTAAATGGCAGTATCAATGTTGCTCAAGCATACTTCGATTTCCTTTCCATTGATGAGTTAGCCAGCGCTGCTGAAGATCTATATGACGCCGTTGTTGACAAATCCGATCTTGATATCGGCGCCGTTATTGTTACTGTTGTTGGCGCGTACAAGTTTTCCATTGATTTTTAAGAAGGTCTCACACGGAAGACATTACTGAGACGTCTGATGCCCTTGTAATTCTACTCTGTCTTTTTTATATTGCCCTTAGCCGATTAAAAATTATACTGAAAATCTATGACGCTTTGATCTACCAACACAGGCGTGTCACTGTCGAACCCGATATCGGGAGCATATTTGAATATTGACAGGAGGAAACTTTATATAGGCTATCGGTTTCGTTTAATACCTTTTGCGCCCAACCACAACTATAATCCAATCCCATTTGCCTGGTTTGAAATCACCGAGTCGGTGCTACCGTGCTCTAATTCAGCTAGACATTGTTGAGGAACTTCATTGATTGTTTTACTAACCGGCTGTGACACTGATGTTGTGGACGAGCGGGCAACAGCCTTTTGTTGGAACCGCTGTGTCCGAGTGACTACTCGATCTCGAATGGAACTGAAGCACTTGTGATCCCAGAGTTTTAACCGATCTGCTGCAGTTCGTTTGATGCCATCAATAACTTGAATTGCAACTTGTTTAGCGATCGGTGTTGCACGCGATGTCAGGCTCGTAAGAACATTTGACGCACCTGTGAAGAATGCCCGGACGATATCGCCAAGGCCATTTCCCTAATATGCTGCAAAAAGGGTTTTCTCGTGTAGATAACACGCACGAGTCTCACAAGTACGCGTACGACCGTCATTTTATGAAATATCAGGTCGGTCTCTAATGCACAGTTATTAAAACCAAAGTCTCCAAGAGGGAGTCTAACGCATGCCCGCCCTGATCCACAAGGGAAAAATAAAGCTGTATGAACCGGTGATTGCTGCAATGAAGATACATGGACGTGGTAGTAATCGATGTCAGCTCACCCGTGCCTCATTCAGTATATGTAATCTTACGTGGCATCCATTCTTGCCACAAGTGAAAGGTTTTCTTGGTAGCTGCCGCTTATGTCATGTCATCAGAGGTTAGATTAACCTGAATCGTGGTGGTGATCCTTACAATGTCTGGCTCGATACCATATCCTGCACGCAGAATTTGTGTTCAGAAATATCTTTTGGTCGACCGGGAACCGTTCTCAACGCCCAGTGTTAACCATGTATTACAAAAATTCGATCGAGATGACGTTTGAAGACGTTGAAAAATTAGCGAGTACAGAAAAAGCTAGTGATAGGGTTGCCATAGCGTGGCTGGCCAACAAGCATTATGGCAGATTTCCAGTAGATGGCTTGATGTGAGGACACACAACGAAATACACCAGACTGACCTCTTGCCTCTCCTATACGATCAGGTACGTGCGCGCAGACGCAGTCGTGAACATACACAAAAATATGCGATAACCGTCATGGATGTTGTCATCGGATACATGGAAGCCGAACATTTTACTTCCTAAAAATTAAACGAGAGTCGCAGACGCCTTCAAACACATTTACGAACTTTCGCCGCTTATATGACCACGGTTTCTGCAGGTGAATCCTGGTAAAGAATTTATCAAAGCCGTTGCTGTGTTGTTTAAGAAGCACAGTGTCGAAGATTGTCGTGAACATAACGTACATCGTGATGAAGCCATTTTAGAACGATTCAATCACAAATTTGCGGAAGAATTTTCAGACATTAGTACCTGTATGAATTGTTGACTCCTGGTCATGAAAGTGGGTGACATGACTTCGACTGGTTATAGTAGTGTTGAATAATAAAACTACACGTACGGTTGGGTGGAAACGTTAATAGCAGAAATTCATCGCGATCACACGAGGTGCTTTGCCATTAGCCATCCGAGTTAGACTTGTTAGAGGGAAATCTGGATGGGTATCTGTATGCGCTGGAAGAGCTGGAAGGTGGACAACATACTGCTGATAACCCTGTATGGTCCTCTGAATCATCTGCAAGCAGTAACAGATCAGTGCGCAGATTCAAGTGGTGGTGGTCACCGAGGTTTAATCAACGAAACGCCCACCAAACGGTGTGCGCGTGCTTGTAGTCGTCGACGGAATTACCCTCGCAGGACAGTGATGAATAGATGGCGTTCATTGGTGGCAACTGAGTTTCAGAAAACGTGGCCGTCTCGTTCATGTACTCGTACGTGTAAATTCCTTTGAGGGTGAGCAAGCCAAACTTTTAAATTTCATTAGAGGAAGCACCGCCGTATCGACAAGCTATTGTAAATCGATCGTTATCTTTTGCGCACGGCTGTTGTCAGGTTTGCCCAGGCTGGAATTGAGAAATTGCTGTGAGTCCAATGAACTTCAGCTGACCCAGCCGAAATGCCAAGTATTTTTTTACGATGCTGTTGAAGATAACACTTATTGCTGCATCCGATGCCCATGTGATTGCTTGCATGACCAAGTGAACATCATAACCGCACAGGTTATGAAGCACAACCGGAATTCTTATGTTGTTGTTATAAATTCGCAGCTGCAAATTGCTTGCACTGAGTGCAGATCTTCTGTATGTGCATGTGATGTGGCAGTGATCACGCACTTTGGAACATCCAGTTCCAATGGCAGATCTAGCAATGAGTTGTCGCGTAAACTCGTTAACGTCATAACGGGTCACAATCATGTCGGCGAGTGGATAAAATTATTGTTGGATCTAATATCGCGATCGCCTCGAGTGATTTAATAAACACCTCTACTGAGCCACGGCCAAGGTTTAACACTGGTGGCTCAGTTGCTCTATCGCGTTTGACTGAAAAGTAACACCACACGCATAGAACATGTTCATCAACTTTAAACGCATTTATTTCTCCAGACAACCGTTGGTCCTTCACAGGAACGTTTCAGCACTCAAAATTCACGCAAATGATATGTAGGACTTTAGTCTTTCTTTGAACAGCGGTAAATTTCAAATTGTTTTACTGGGTTCTGGCAGAATCGTACGCCACGGATTTTCTCTGATTCCTCTTCGCTAAAACTCATGACTGTAAAACAAGCGTTGTGTGGTAAATACATGCATGCAGTGGCAACAAAGAAACGTTCTTCATTTATCTTTACTACGCAGGTAAACCATTACACATATAATGTTGCGGTATATAATGTTGTGGTGACATTCGTTTCGGATAAAGGCCCCTGTCCCAACCGTACACGTTAACAGTGATAACAGGGTTCAGCTAATTAAACTGTTTGAGTATAATCTCAGCCAGAGAATTCTTTGTTAGTCGAGTTCACCCAGGTGTTGTCATATTTTTAGAGGCTGATCTGTATTATCGCGTGCGGGATGCAACGGGGATAAGATCGACAATTCGAAACACCTGTTGACGTCGTTTTTTACCATTACAAATACTCACCGAGGAATATACGTTGGCGTTGGAATATAACTCAACACAAGGAAAAGCTTTTACGGGAAAAATCTTTACATAAACTTCCGGGCATGCAGAAAGAGTCCATTCTGAACTTTCTTGTGTGTAATCATCAAACTTCTCAAGGATTTTTGCAAAACTTTTGTCGATTTCATTCTTTATACTCTCTGTGTCTTCTCGGTCCAAGATAACAAGGACACCAATGTGAAATCACCCTGGTGGGAATTTAATCAGTCGTTAGTTTTGCGCGGCATAGCAAAGTTCGCACCAAGAACAATATTCACCATAAGCCCATTTTGGACATGAGTGGCGTTACGCTGCAAGCTGAAACTTTGATATTATCGACAGAAGCATGCTCTCTGCATCTACTGTATGTTTGTGGGGTGATGGTGATTGCATCGATCCTGCATTTTATTTCATTGGCTTACATGTCTCTTTCGACGGCGTCGACGTTGACAGTATCGTTGACTTATTCTTCAACGGTACCAGTGCCGCTATTGGCGTTGGCAAGCCTTTGCGTACAGATCCGCATGGTCGACATAGCTGATTACGTGACTTGACGTATATAATGCAAGCAAGTGAGATTTACAATATTCACAATGACATGTTCTGCCTCAAATTTTACTTTGACCAAGGCGAACAACATTGTATCGATTGCATCCCAGTGTCATCAGATTTGTACCTCGATGCCTGTTCTTTATGTAGTCTATATCCTTACTTGCCCGTGGTCAAATCTGAACCAGGTAGAGATAATATAGACGGTAGGTTGGAATTTTACGGAGTTGATCAAGCGACATATATTTATGTGCAATAATAACTTGCCTTTTCTAGAATCATTGCAAAATTCGCTTGCGAACTTGGGCAAAAGTTCCCTCAAGTAGGTCTCGGCCCAAATGAAGCTCAAATGACCTTTCACTTATTACTGCACCAACTCAAACACGGTCAGACTTTGTACGTTTGTATCAAACGACATCAAATGTGTTGTATATCAGAGACATGATTTTTAATTCATCAGAAATAGCTTCAGAAAATTTCTCCTATTGGCTCCGCTGCTTTGCTTCAGCGGCGTGGTACATCAGTGTATACCTCATGTCTAGTATGGATTCCTTTGCTATATTATTAAGATGAAAGCATTTGTATAAGCGCGGTGGTCTGCTCTGTCGTCATTGATCGTATCACTGTCTTCATCCACAGGCAAATATATTAACGTCAGCAACTTAAACGTTTCTTACACGACATCATGCAATGACTTTTCTGGCGCTTTATTGTATTCTTCGCCAATTTTCCGACGTGCTCGTTCGAACACAATTCCTAACACGATTAATTTTTCGAGAAATTTCGGACGCGTATTTCACAAATCGTACAATATTTTTGGAGCTTCTCTGACAAATCAATATAAAGGATTCACGCTATACAACGATTTGGTATTTTCTGTGTCTGGACATTTCATTTTCACATTATCTACGTTCATGAATTCTTTCAAAATACTATGTATGTCAATCAGTGGTATTTTCGACATTATATAGTACTATGATTGTTTAATATAGTTTCCCCGCAGGAAAGGAAACTATGGTTGTGCTTCTCGACCGGATTTCTTTGTTATTTATTGACACGTTGCAATCTTAAACTGCTATGCAATAATTTCGCATAGCCAGTATCGATTACGGTGGCGTTAATTTGCAAACCTTGGCTCTTGTGGTGCCAAACAACATCCTAAAATGTTCAGAGTTTGTTTTGGATTGGGCTACCTATCAAAGAATTATGCTTGTGTTGTAGATAGTGTAATTGACAAGGAAAGTACATAATCAAAACTAATTTTTATTTTCGTGCACTCGACTTATCCTCAATTGAAAAGAAAAATACTTTTTCCGCGATTGTGGTGCAAACGTTGATCAAAAATATGAGGCGCTAACCAATTATGTGACAGAACATCTTACACAGGGAAGAAAATAATTCATATGAGAAATTAACAGTGCTAACAAAATACATAATTCAAGCGGCGTCTTTGTACTGGTGTGAAAACTAATCTGTAATTTTTAATTGGCGCGTTCACCAACAATAGTACGATTCAAATTAGCGGTAGTTAAGTTTTGCTGCTCGAGAGTTTAACGCAAGAAATGTTATTTTCTTCTTTGATAATTATAGGGACACAGAACCAGAAATTTTTCAGATTAACTGTTCTCTACAAGCCCACAAAACTTTTGCCAGTACAGCTGCAGACAGACAATCAAAAACAACCGAGTTTGGACCAATGTTTCTAGCGTATAGTTACCAATGGAAATGCACTCAAACTGCTCTCGAGTGTGTAAAAATGGTAAACTCATTGGAGTTGAAGGTTTTGAACCTGCATCAGTAATGAAAATATCATACTCGCATTTCATTACTTCTCATAAACTTCATGGTCATGAAGTACATGTTCACCGGTTTCATATCGCTCCCTCTAACGACTTCAGAGTTACAGGTGGTAGACAAGTAAGTAACCGGATCGTTTGTCATACACTGTAAGATGTCGACCTTGATAACAATCCCATAACAATTAGTGCTGTGCTGTTCTAACCACGTCGACAGAACCTGGAGCCCAAATTGTCTAGTATATCTAACATAATTGACAGCCATTTTGACCCTGTTCTACATAGTATCGTAAGTATACTAAGTAGTATCCTATCCTGTTTACCGAATCATTACTATGGAGTTAGTTATAAAACAGTCAATACGTTTGGAAGAAAGAAAAACACGTATAAACATGGAAAATGCTCAAAGTTAAGCGCTATACAGTGCGTGCAGTGTAGTATAGATTACTTTGCTAAGGCCAAGAAAACTCGATGCTGCATTGCACACATGTCCTTTGTGTCAAGTCCAATGCCAGTCAGTGACGTCAGAACAAGTCAGTCAACAGCGTTGTAATGGTGCAAAAGTTTGGTAGATGTTCTGTCGCAGCACATTTTGTCATGGTCAGCGTGACACGTGACCGTTAAGATTGACGTATGGGCAAGGCTCGCAATAAATTTGTAGCTTGAGATGGTTAATCTATACTGTGCTTGGGGACACGATTTGAGTTTAATTATTACCCTCTAGGATAGCGGTCCAGCAGATATGTTAACGTAGGGGCAAGTAAAAAAAATGAAAAAATATGTGTCATAAAATGATATTTTCCAGAATAGTTATTAGTGAAAATTTTGGCGGTTATAGAAAGTTACTCGTCATTGGCTAGGCTAAACGAGTTGATGGATTTTCCGAGACGAAGTTCAATATTTTAAGAGTTTTCTTTGCTAAATTTGTCGGTCCAAGTTTTTTGCCGAAAAGGAAGCATAAGGAACTCTCGTTAAATAAGTCGTCCAAGGCTGCAGAGAAAGAGAAAGTTTCGGAAAGGCACAAAGGTATTGTTTCAACTACATACAATATGCTTATTAATATAAGTTTGTAATTATTTGTTGAAAATATTCGTTTTAAATTAATAATTCAATTTTTCTTGAGTTCAGATGTGAATCGTGCACTCATTGTCTTGAATTTTATATGATTCATGTATTGTTAAAATGTCATGCAATATTTAATTTATATAAATATGTTCGGATTTAGTGGTTTGGATGCAACAGAAATAATGTATTGCAGGAATTACTCTGATACGAAGTGTCAGAATAAATTTATCTGTCTTAAGAATTGATTTTATATGTCTATCTCAGTGAATCGCTAATTAGCAAGTAATATAGTTAAGACAATACCTGAAGTCGATTGATTTATTTGTGTAATTAAGTTCTGAATTCTCCGACATCGTTTAGCTAGTAATTTATAGCCAGCAGTGGGATGTAATTGTTTATCTAGGAGGTCTAGTTATGTATGGTTCCAGTTAGGAATGCGAATAGCCGCTAGAGAGAGACATTAATTTTATGTTAATAGGATTGTGAATCAGTATCAGGTTGCAAACTGACCATATCTTAGCCTTGTCTGTTTAATTACTATAAGATGATATCTGACATAACAATAGTGGTAATATTGTCCGACGCCAGAAGAGAAAAACACCCTGAGAAATATTTAGGTTGCATTTATTTATTTCAAGGGAAAAATAGCTCCTTACCTGTGCTACATAGTGGGAAAGGACAGAAGACAACCAAATTACGGTGATGACCCGAAGAGGAGAGAGAGAGAGAGAGAGAGAGAGAGAGAGAGAGAGAGAGAGAGAGAGAGAGAGAGAGAGAGAGAGAGAGAGAGAGCAACGTTGACCTGTCACCAACAGTGATTAATAACCGGAAGTAATCAGGTTATGCTGACATGTCGGCAATTTCAGTTCGACCAGTCACTCGATGATGAAATTTGTTTTATCGGTATAACAGAACGGCTAATTACATTTCGCATAAATTGTGAAATTATATTTCTAAGTGAACATCAATTAAATGCCATGTTCAATTTCATTTTGTTGATGTAATTGATTAAATTATTATATTTTACATACTGGGGCTCGTGCTGTTTTATTCTATATCTTTGCTGAGATCTCTATTGTTCCATCTATTAATTTCATATTTTATTTTATTAGTTACTCGTCTCGAATTAGGCTTTGCCTATTTAAGATTTTGAATTATGCCAAGTGACGTAGAGATTTTGTAAACGAAATTCATATTTTCCACGGTCAGGTTGAAAGTAATTCTTGTGCTCAGATGACTGTTGAGGTGTTCTATTGGATCTAATGAATTATTTGAGGTCACAATTCTATTTGAGATCGGCACAAGTCGTCTGGTAATGAACCTGAAGTGTAAGAGCGCGAGCTCATCACTCAGATTTTCCAACAACCCTCTAGTTAACAGTGGGCTGTGTCCAGTAGAACTGTAACGTTGACATTGTCGCGTAGTTGTTTATTATGATGAGCGTGCGTTATGAAGACCGCACTTTGCAACCACCATAGCTTAATTTCATCTTATATCAGCTACCCTACATATACGGGAACCTCATGGATATTCTCTTTTCTACTGACCGTGGTTTACATTTGTTCTAAGTATTTTTCATTTTTCTTCATTCGGAGAGATATAACATCACAACTTTATTGCAATCTGAGCGTATTTTTAGTTGAAAGTAACCTGACACATTGTAATGGAAACGGACATGGCATAGATCCTGGCTGTAGAAGGATGGACATTGTGCCACATCAATGATATATCAAACTGAAGGAAGAAAATAGAGTTGGGATGACAAAGGAGAGAGAGAGAGAGAGAGAGAGAGAGAGAGAGAGAGAGAGAGAGAGAGAGAGAGAGATGTAGCCAGAATGCCAATTTTAATAAAAGACGTAGCATGGCATCATGGCCATTCAGATCATCGATGTGGTAGGATTTGGGAATGGGACGGAATGTTTCGTAATTAAGATTAATAATGTCATATACTGTTACCTTATTATCGCTGTAGGTCTTCAATTCTGAGGAGTCCGCACATTTCTGAATCTGATTGTCACTAAAGGCCTCCAGGTGCCGGCTATTGCGAAGGAAGTCGTATCTTTCTGTATTATCTTTCAACAGTCTCTTCTTCAGTACTTTTTCAAAATCATCTTTTCCAAGGCTCAAGAATTCGCTGTCATCTGTCAGAAAATGTATACATCTAGCCACAAAAATATCAAATATGTGTACGTGAGTCTACAATTCGATAAATGAGCAAAATGCGCAAATTCCGACATACATTTACTTAATTCGGTGTGCATAAGGTAGTATTGACACGATTGTTTTGCATCATTGTGATCAAAGGTTAGATCGATGGTTGCGACATTTGCGAGGGAACACATGTCTTGTTTGTGGTTTTCACCGGTTTATTCGGTTTCTTCCACCTTTAAGACCACGTTACGCCAATATCTTAGCCGTCAAAGGTACGTCGTACACGTTGATGTAAGTTATTACACAATCGACGCAAAATAAACAAAGTCGAAACACGTAGGCAGACAATGGTACACGTGCGCGTGCGTATTTATGTGTGAAATATGTTATTTTAAAAAGAATAAAGACCTTAGGATTTGAAATTAACTTTTTAAAATAAAATATTCTGAAACATTTTTTATACACATTATGGGACAAATATTTTGGCAACAAGACAATGATTAAATGAATGTTTCAAATTAAATAGCATTTGGCTGTCTTTAAAGTGACGCATATCAGTTTTAATTTAAGAGTCATTTTAAGAACTGAAATATTTGTTTTTATTATATGCTAATGTTAACCTTACAGTGTCAGAATCGTTCAGTATTTTTCCATACTAAAAGGCTTCATACTGCACGACACGTGTGTCTATGAACATTACAGTGTATTATTAACTGCTTTGTAAACAAACAATGTACGCTCATTTACTAGATGCTTTAGATTTTGATTTAGTAGATTTGTTTCTGGATGAATTAACAAGCTGATCGTCCATTTAAAAGTAGGGATGATAAAGTTAACGATGTGGACGAGTTCACTGAGTCACAAATGTAACTTTCAAACAAGCAAACGAATGAACGTGATATTCGATATGAAGATGAAAGAGGCAGTAATTGAAAATACCATTCTGATAATTTAAATAGTTATTTTGGAGAAATATTTGTAACTTTTCGCAAATAGAATGTTTCCGACTCTGACCAGTGCTCTCTAGGGTCTACTTTAAAAATAGCATACAGAAACATATTAAGGCCAGGTGCTATTGTATATCTATCAGAGACGTGCCATTTTACAAGTCAGTCAAAACACTAAATTCGAGAAAAAACATGCAGCTGAAGGTTTTGATAGGAATCTAAGAGCATCCGAGACATTAAGCCAAGACGACGAAGTCTTATTTCCGCTGGCTAATAAATAATAACTACTATTTCGAATTTCACCGGAGTGATACCTCTTGACGACGGGACATTATCAATCCAAATCATTACATATCATTTGGATTAAACTGCTATTACAAAATAGACAGTGAACATCAGGATAAATTTTGTCCACTGTCCTTGCTAAACTTCACTGAAAGCACAGGGGCATTGGGCTGCCTCCTACGTAGTTTGTGGAATTCCCTCGTATGAAAAAGGATATATCCTTCACTGAGATTCTCTTCTGTGGTATTTCCATAAGTGTCGTCTCTTGCATTATTATTTCGCGTACTTAAATGATTTGGGAAGTACGCGTTATGGCGATGCAAGCAATGTCACATAAATCACATCACAAAACGATCAATCAGAGGCTTTATAACATAGTGTCACTCCCAGGTTTTGAAACATAAATTAGGGTGTGTATTATGTCTCCGAGTCAAATTATACGATTTAAACAAGATGCCAGAAAAAGGTAACACCAATGCTGCAATATGTCCTTTTGCGCAAAAAACATTGTTAAGTACCTGATGTAACTGCAGTGTGATCGCGACGGATGGATCTGATTAGAGCCATTTCTCCAAATATGGAACCGTCTGTGAGCGTCTTCAGATGAATCGTTCGTTTTGCACCTTAATAATAATAATAATAATAATAATAATAATAATAATAATAATAATAATAATAATCAAAATCATCGTAACTTTAGTGGCACACCTTTCATAACATTTGATGTGGATACAAGTCCTTCATGTAACATGTAACAAACTTTCTTATCATTTTGAACATAACTGGATTTTAATTGATTTCAATTTCATGACTACCAACAAGCATTCCGCTCTGGTCATGATATGGTGATGGCAAAGCAAGAATCACGACAATGTTGCCTCAGAAAAGCAACAGACTATCAGGTTGTTGGAGCAACATATGTGGGAAATCATCCAAAGACAAGGTAATGCGGTAGTTAATAAAAATTATGAACTTTTTAAACTGTGGTAAACCAGTAAGACATGATAAAAATGGAATCTATAAGAATCGAAGCTAGAAACAATGTATCTTCGACTGGAAAGCTACCATGACCACACGGAGTCCATGCAGTAGTGTTAAAAGAAGTCCATAAGCGTCAATATTGAGTCAGCTGTACACAGTTTCCAGATCGTATGCAGGCAGTCAAAGAACCAGAATAGGTGACAAATGGTGAAACGGTCCTTACCACTAAAGATGAAGATAAAGGGCCAGTGATTGAACAACGTACAGGTGTATAACATGCATGGCAATGGCGCAGAAGTATTCCTCTGGAAAGGTTGCTGAACCGATATGCCTACACAATCATCTGGAGCAGAAAGTCCTGCTGCCATCAGAACAAAGTCAAATGGAACTAATAATCAACTACTGATCGAAAAGATGGTGCACTGGAATTAGGGAAGACAGAACAAAACATATATTCATTCATGGGTTGACTTCAATACGATATATTCGTATATTCTGAAAATTATCAAGAATTATCAAGAAAACGCAGGGTCAAAATTACTGGCATGATGTCCCTCGAAGCACAACTTACACTCTGAAGGAAAATCCGATGGACTGTCAAAGTTAAGCGAAGATTCTTCCACGGTTGTGAACTATGACAGCTTTCATTTCGTAATACCAATGATGCGCAACGGCAGAAGAATAATTTTACAAAGCATATCAACTCTTAGAAGGATTGAAAGAATGCGACAGAAACGAATAGAAATAGATTTCTGCGTTCAAAAGATGACAATTACCAGTCACATGCAAAATAGCACTACGCTCGGAAAACTAGTATGACGGACCTATAGATGGAAAAGTGCTTAAAATAATCATGTATTCTATAGGCCGATATGAATCATTATGCTGAGAAAGATGCTATCAAGAAAAAATATAAGAGCAGAACAATGAATGTTCTGACTATAATTCTCAAACGATAACTACTGAAGCCTGCATATGTAATTAGGTAATAGTTCTAATAAAGAGAAAAATTGAATTACTTAACAAACGAATAACTAGCAAAGAAGCAAAGTAATTAAAAATAAACACTAAAAGTGTTCTTGAGTGAAATTGTTTACTATTCATAAAATTGTTCACTGACGTCAACAATGGGCTAGCTATCATTCATGATAGTCGTTTCTGCTGTAAGGTTAGTTTGCTTACGCTCTTGTCAACGCTTATTATGAACGTTCTCCATTCTGCAGCAGTAAAAGTCTGCGATGAGCGGAGCATTTAGTTTTTGGGGATGCAGACCTAGCCAAAGTGAAATAAGATCGGCAGATACAGGTTAACTTCAGACAAGCCTTGCTATGGAAGATTATATATTCGTATTGCTGTAAATGACATAACGGTATCGATCTATAAACGTTGACTACTTACACATATTTTTTGTTTACGTAATTCGCTACAAACTGTGTTCACGTAAAAATCTTAGAAACTAATTTGTTACTTTAATATTGGAATGAAGTTTACTTAAAAGATGTGCTAGTGGGTTACATTTTGAAGCGATATTTTTCCCTTTGCTTTCATACAAAACAGAAACGTCCATATTTCGATTCAGGTAACAATCTGAAGCCCAATAACTCCTCGCTCGACTCATGATTTAACCTTGCACATATTTGAGGATTACAAAATCTGTACGAACTGATTTCTTTCAGACAATAGCGTCACTTCAATTTTTGGCTCATCCCCCTCCCCCTGCAAAAGTACGGTAATTCTCAACTACGTTAAAAGCTTGGGAATTTATACCCCATTGTTTTCAGACAAGAAACGTTGGATAAAGAGTTTAGTTTATTTTAATATATATTATATGGACACCAATGCATTGTTATGACTCTATAGTCTTAAACTAAGTAACCGAAAAAGCAAAACCAACAAGATTAGTAAAATTCAACAAATAATTTACTTCCATAAAATACGAAGTGAAAATTTAAGAGAAGCTTACATTATTGCGATTAAAATCCCAAATAACCCTCATAGTTCTACCACAAGTCCAAAGGTGTAGTGTTCTTGATGAATTTCAGGTACTGGCTGTTCTGACGTAACAATAGTCTTGAATGTGCAATTGTGCCAACAGTCTTGATGCATCACAATAGTATAATCCAGAATGTCTTTCAATGAATTCACAATAATCCTAAAATAGTGCTTTAGTCCTAACAGTCAATGAGCACTTTGGAATTTCAATGAATAATTTAAATAAACGATTCCTCTCCAATTATAACTGAAAACATTTAGAAGACTGATATGATAGGAATAAAGAATTTAGTTTACTTCAGAACCTTATAGATATCACCACTTGACCCTATGTTGCAAATTCATTTCTGAAAAGAAAAACTCATTTTAATGGAAAATTACCCCAAACTGCACAAAAGTTCACTTTCTAGAACATACGAAATTCAAAAGGTCATGTTAACATGTTTGCAAATATTATCTTAAAATACACCTACAATCATGGACAAAAGTTATTTATGTAATATGTTGTTTACAGATGACCCTTACAATCTACAATCATGGACACAAGTTAAGTACACAATATAAATATATATAACAACAACTCTATTCAAGATATTGTTAAAGGCTAGTCAGGATTTTATATGGACGACAAATCACATCAGTTAAGTGTAACCTAAATATTTGCACCCTTGATCTAACTTTAATTTTTTTTACAACACCTTTGAATATCATATTGATGTAAGCAGCATTACCCGTAGTACATGGCATACACTATAATAGCTGCAAAAATAAAAGATTTTCTTTATTATAAAGGATACCGGTACTAAGAACGTGTCTCATACGACTGCAATAGAACATCTTGGGACCCTTAGGAACTGATTCGAAACCATTCCTATTCCCCATATACTAATTCTGCATATTTTAATTGGCGATAACAGCGTTATTTTGTTGAGGACACACGAGACAGACTCGTATAAGACACATCTGGTGTGTTATTTGCAAACACATAAGGAGTTATTTCGAATGAAGGATATAAAACGTTTCTTCACCAGTTTTGGGATCTGTTTCCGTTTGTATAAGGAAAACCTGTCCAGACAGGAGGAAGTACACGCGTGTACCCGGATCACCCTGTCGAATGATGATACGGCCCTTCTCGAAAGTATCAAACACCATGACCTGCGCTAGATCTTGCTTCATTCGAGATGGATAATTGGAAAACAGAGGTAACCTGTTAATGACTTCCTGTTGTAGGGAAGAAAAATGATAGAACGTATACTACATATTTGAGAGACAACGTAAATTACAATCTTGCAAAGCATTGTCTTTGGAACTTAACTTCCTATCGCATAATATCTCATCACACTTGGATACAATGTAACAATATGTTCTTCCTAAACCCGCCTTCCAATGTCTGTATTCGTTACACATTAATGTTCTACGTACAGTTGAAGCATGATTGCACGTTTTCCGGTACTGACTGAATGTTGCGATTGTAACAACAGATCTCCATCATTACATGAAAGTGTATAGACGAAAGAAAGATATAAACATTAAACACACTCTCGCGTCTAATAGTTACGACAGGTTTCCACTAATCATTACTTCTTGAAAAAAAAAACAACTGATAAATGATAAGAAATGCGTGTTTAACAATCATGTAGGAACACTTATTTACACATGGAAACAAACATATGCGCACACGGATGCTACAATTGGTATTTGGTTCTTTCTAACATTAAACTTTAGCGCAAAAAACTAAAGAAAGAAAAGCCTCGGACAGTTAAAAGCATAGCGGTGCTCATCTCTATAACTTTCTTTCCTTCTCAGTTTGGATGACGCTTGTCTCCTCTCTCTGTGATATGAAACTTTGATATTGAAGAATATAGGTGTGTATGTATTTAATTTCATTCTTACTTTCTGTTGTGTGTCTATATGTGTTCTAGCTAGAAAGGATCAGTATAGTTGCTGTTTTTCGTTGCTGTCATAAAGAGTTTGAGGTACTGTATCACTGTATGGTTCTGTTTGAATTTAACTAAAGCAGGACTCGGGAAATTACTTTTAACACACTTGTCCCCGGGATAAGTATTGCAACTCTATGGTCTTAATTAATAGAAAAGTGTGAGAAGCAACAAGCTTTGTAGAGTTCCAACAAATAATTTATTTCTCAAGGATACAAAGTGAAAAAATGTAAAAAGAACTTACGCTATTGCGAAATAAATCCCAAATAATCCTAGAATTTCTAATACAAGTCCTGGTGATTAACATTCGGAAGAAAATTTAGTGCTAGTCCAAAATAAATCCAATGGTGGAAGTGTTGATGTGCCTCTGATGGCCCGTGTCATGGTGATGTGCCAACAGTCTTTTGTTGGAACACAATAATACATTTCAAGAATATATCCTTATTTGAATTTCACTATAAATCCAAGTCTATATTTCCAAGAATTTTATTTCAGAGCACATCGTATTTCCAGAGAAGAATCAATTGAATTAAATAATTTGAATACATAATTTCCAGCCCAAATGAAATACTGGACTAAAAAAAATACAACTGATTCTTCTCAGATCTTGCAGCACGAATGGATAATTTCTAGACAAACATGATTATATAGTCCTCTATATAATCTCAGGTCACAATTAGCCTTTTCACAACAAAAAAAAATATTACCTAATGGAACATTTAATTCTGGAAGGTTCCAAATGTTTAGAAGATAAAATCTTAGTTTTAATTAGAAGGTCTGTTACCGAAATTTTAATATAAAATGTAGTAAACAACAGGTAGACGCGGCATGTAATGAGAAATATCCAATGTTCTGGACTCAGACTGAGATAAACATGTTGTTGACAAAACCAGAATCAATTTGGACAAGGTCAAGTCCAGAATACAATTACCAATAGTATATAATAAATTAAAAATATTAAAACTAACAAACAGTGCAAATTAAATATAGATAACACCTCTCTTCATTAAGAAAAAGAAAGATTTATGTCATAAATCTTTCTTTTAACTATTAGTCCAATGCACATGTGATAACAATTTTACTTAAGATGAAATCTCATGAACGACACAAATTATACATGAAACAATGTAATATTTCTAGACACGTGAAAATGCATCTGCTATTACATTGCCTTTACCCATGACGTGCCTGATATCAATATTGTATTCCTGCAACAATGAACTCCAACTTAATAATCTCTGATATTTCTTTTCATCATGCCAAAGATAGTAAGGGGGTTATGATCATTAATACAATAATAGGAGAAGGAGCTCAAGTATGCACTTCATAGTGTTGCAAAGAAAATACCAAGGCCATACATTCCTTCTCCATTGTGGAATAATTCCTCTGATGCTTATTTAATTTCTTAGAAGAATAGCACACTAGATGATCTACACCATTTATGTCTTCTTGAATCAATACTGCTCCAAGCTCAACACCAATTGCATCAACAGACAGTTTAAATGATTGACTGAAATTTGGAGCTGAAAGAAATGGTGCACTCTTAATGATGGCATTTAACTTATCAAAAGGCTCCTGTCATTTTTCAAACCAATAAAACTTGTTTTTCTTGCTCAACAAATTTCTCATAGGTTCAGCAATTATGGAAAAAATGGAGCACAATTACCAATAGTATCCATTAATATCCAAAATTAGCATCAGTTACTTATTATTGATAGGCACGGGGAATTCAGAAATTGCCCTGACCTTAGCATCTATAGGTTTAACTTTACCACGTCCCACGATATGTCCAAGAAATGTAACACAAGCACTTTTGGAGAAATTAATTGTCAAATTTGCATCAGTGAGTCTGTCATATTCTTTCCAAATTATCTCTAAATGATCTTTCCAGATGTCTTTGTAGATGATGACATAATCGATATAAGCATCACAATTATCTAGACCAGATGTAATCATGTTGATTAAACTTTGAAATGTAAAAGACGAACACTTCATCCCAAACGACATCACTCTATATTGATAAAGTCCATCTGGAATCACGAATGCCGAAATTTCCTTTGCCATATCCGTCAATGGAATTTGACAGAATCCTTTCAGAAGGCCAAACTTGGTGACATATTTTGCATTTCCAATTTTGTCAATACGGCCATCGCTTCCTGGTTATGGAAATGAATCTGTTTTGGTCACACTATTCACTTTTCTATATCAGTGAGCATGCGGAAAGTATTATCTATTTTCGGTACAAAAATAAATGGTGAACTCCAGTAACTTGTATTCAGTTCTATGACATCATTTTCAGCAAATACTAAATTTTATTTTTCAAACATTCCTAATTGAGAGGGTTCATCCTGTACGGATGCTGTTTACAAGTGTGGAATCT